>CM043123.1:14648009-14827103 GCA_023701765.1 Hylyphantes graminicola
AACAATTATATCATTTGTTTTACACGACTAATAGCATCAATTTAACCTATCGACGCAGTTTTCTTACTGTCTGAAACTATTAAACTCCATATCAAGATAGAAATTTTGGTAATATCAAAACAAACTTTTTTTGTGGGAAAACCCGCTCAAATTCTTTACCATCATAACTTTTCCGAAATCTCCTTTCTACGAAGGCTTTTAATTCCGAAATTTCCTTCTCTATCACAAAAAAATATTCTCTCGTCCATAAAAATCTCTTTCAAATACGCTGGGTAAAACATGTTTGATTTGTGGGAGGAAATTATTTTATATGTTTAAGGATGAACATGATGGTTTGCCGAAAGATCAAAGCATTCTGTTGGACAAATATTGTTTTTGAACAAAACAAGGAGGGACAGTGGGTTTTGTATGTATTTATTTTTTTCTTTTTGACGGAAGCTGCTTTTGACGGTAATTTTGTGACGATTTTAATCTAGATGGATTTGGTTTTCTATTTAAGATAAATGTTTATATATTGCAATACTTGCTCCGAAAAACTTCCGGTCATTATATTATTTTGCTAATTGTTTATATTAAGTACACTCTTAAAACAATGGAGTGAAATCTACTCCAGTAGGAGAAGTGCATTTTTGACACTGGAAAGGAGTGAATATTAACTCAGACTGAGTTAAAATCACTCGTTTGGAGTGATCCTGTTGGAGGTTTAACACAAAAAGGATACGCTTCAGTAGGAGAAGTGCATTATCAACACTGGAGGAGTGAAAATTAACTCAGACTGAGTTAAAATCGCTCGTTTGTTTTAAGAGTGTAATTATGATCTATATATTCATTTTATAGTAATTGAGTTCATTATTTGGGGAGAAATGGACAGGTTTTCCATCGGGCTTTATATTATGTAAGGGTATTAAATGAATTAATGACTTATTAATTGATCCGTAAGAGGGTGCTAAGTGGTTGTTTGGCCATGAAGCAGCATGTCAGGTGTCACCCACGAAAATCTTTGTTCAGTTGGTGTTGGCATATTGACGTTAGAGCTGGTTTGGAGATATTTTCAACGTTGAGTAAACTTCCGTGCTTTTATTGAAAATTAAATTAAACAAACTTTGATTAATTAATCGTTAATTTTTTATTAATATAACTGATTTATCGTTGCGAAAATTCAAAAGCGGTTTATTTCCATATCTATGTTTTTTAATATAACTTTAACCTTGACTCGTCGATGAACTATTAAAGTCAAAATATTAAATATTTGATCAGATAAAATTCAATTAAACAAAACTTCGGCATTTGACTATATTTTGAACTAGCTTCTCAGTGAAGCAAGTGTAGTTTAACGTGCAGGCAAATCACAATATGGAAACGCAAGAATCTCGTCAAATCGATCTAAGAACATTGTCTTAATGGTTTTTAGCATAAGAAACTAGACAGATGAGATCTGAAGAGAAAGTAAAAGAAGCAAATCGATAGTACAATGGAAAAAGGCTTTGAAGTAAAACAAACTTCAATGAAACATTTACGGTCTTTAAATGCTATGTTACTGTGTTTTATCAATTGCTCCTCGGTTAAGAGTAATATAAGGTAGGATATATATCGGCAATTAAACTATTTTCCCTTACAACTAATGTGTAGTAGTATTGTCATTATTTCAAATAGGTTGTACTTAATGAGAATTTCGTAAACGTGTAATTAAATGAATAGTTTGAAGAAGGAAATACGTATAAATTTTTCTAAAGGAAAGTATAGCCTTTTTTACAAAATGCAAGTTCAATACTAGTTCATAAGTTTTAATTGTATTAAAATATTTATAAATAAACTGACAATTTAAAGATTACCCAAGCGTTAAAACTTTCGGAAAATTAAATTTTAAAAATAAGGTATGTTAAAATATTTTCATTAAAAAATTTCTTATTACAAAAATAAATGCAATTTAGAATAAAAAATTGATTTCAAAGGGATCACGCATACTACTTCGTTTCTCAGCCAATCAAAATGAAATTTCGTGGATGGAGTACCTTTCCAATATAAAATAATCGAAAAGAGGCATCCAATTTTTGCAATAAATATAGAATAGAATAATTTGAGTATAAATTGAATTATTTTATTCACAAATGTGCATTTGACGTCTTTATGGGAAGGGACACAAAAAAATGGGATTCTAAGGTTAACTTTTAAGTTTTTAAGCTCCTAATTATCCATGAAAATAATGAACGAAATCAACGTTGATTGTCGGCGCAAATAGTGTTGTTGTGTAAAAAAAAATTAGAAAGAAATACAATTAGGAATTATTTTTTAAATTGGACATGTTGGCGGACATATATCATGTGTGCTGTTTAGATGCGTTTACTATTCTGATGAAGTAGTGTCTTTTTCTTTGCAAAATTGTAAATTTTTTTTAAATCATATTTTAAATTATTTCCAAATTAATTTTTTACACAATAAAACTATTTGCGCAAAGATACAAATTTTTTTTTATTTATCTTTATATAACATACACGAAGTTGCGGATATTCTCTGAATTATCCATAATACAATAGTAATAAATTATAATAATCCATTCTCTAAATATCCATATAATACAACACTTTAAGACTATTAGTAATAAATACAGAAAAATAGCTGAAATATTTTAAATTTTACGAAAAGTTCATTAAGTTATTCCATTCAATCCATTCTAATCTTGTAATCAAAAGCTACCCTAAATGATCAAGTTGACTGTAGTCGTTACTAATGACCAACACTAATTGGCGCCTCCGATTTGTTTAACGCTACAAGATCTTAATCTTCTAAATCATCCAAATCTTAGTGTATGGTTTGATAAGAACACAAGTGAGACTCAACTGCATTTGAGTGAAATGAGTTTCAAAGTACCAATTACTATTGAAGCTCACTGAAAATAAAAATAAAATCTTTTTGAGATTTTTTTTTTCTTGCATATTAGTATTACAAAATACCATGTTACCTTAATTAAATTCGTCTATAAGTATACAATTAGGTATAAAGTAATATAAAACTTATATCGCTGTCATAAATGTCAAGTTACATTTGTGGCAAATCACTGACGTGATCTCTTACATGCTTTTTTCACGGCTCTACCCGTTGAAATACTTGTCCGTATTTATTACCATTGGATAAGGGGATCTTTGCCTTGTTGGCTCTCTGGAGAGAAGAAAAGGTTCTCTGGTTCTTCTTAAAGAACAGTTATAGCTTCTTCTCATCATTTTAAGCTAATGATTGTTTCTCTTGTTACTTATTAATGTTACCGCAACTTTTCGCATTCTTGATTAAAAGTTATCCGTAATAACTCAGTCATATTTTATTTGTTTCTTAAAAGGATTCTATTCCAAATTAGTTAAATATTATCAATACTCAATACACACACAATTCATTTCTTGATTACTCATTCAGAAAATATATACGATCGTTTTAATTATTTTCAATTGATAAGAAACTTGAATAAAATGGGTTAATAAGCCTGTTCTGCAATCAAACAAAATGTGAAACTATAAAGTAAAAGTCACTAATTAAGGATATCTCAAATCATAATTTCAATCAGAACTTATTACGTATTTATAAATTAAAGAAAAGCTGATAGTTGCACCATAAATTACGTAACTGAAGATACTAAAATGGAAACTTTCAAGCTTTATATGGAGAAATCTCTTCTGAAAGTAAGAAGAACCAATTAAGATAATTAGAAGTTCTGAGATCACACCAGACATTGGTCACCCACGACTCATTTTAAGATATTTTCTCGCAGAAACACTTTATATGATCAAAAGTATTTAAAACATTCTTGAATTTGAATTAGAATGTAAATTTATTTGTTTTAAAACAGAATCAATTAAAATATTTATGTTGTTATATTACTACTCAAATTACTGGAATGAACATATTTGTAAATTAAAAATTATTTCAATTGTGCAGTTTATACAGAAAATTGCGAAGCTTGTGGTTGGGTGATATATGCAAGCTAACGCCCACGGCAGTGGCTTTCCCACACTGCTTCTCAGAAATCTATCGATTCTTAATATGTTGTTGAGCAAGTTATTCGAAGTCAATAAAACCTTACTTTAAAGTTATTTCCAGTTTTTACCCATATTTTACTAATTTCCATGCGATATTTCGAAGAGCTTGTGACGGAATCGGGAAATTTCAAAAATTACAATTTTTTTAAAGTAATTGTTTCACTTTGAAACACTGTATCTCAAAAACTAGTTGACATGGGGCCCGGCTGGCAAACCATCCAGTAGTAGCTCTGGTAGTCTAGTGGCTATGATCGCAGCCTTAACGCTAACAGTCTGCGCACTGTACGGGTGCGGGTTCGATTCCCGCCTTTTCCCTGGGTGTTATTTATCTCTCTGTGACAGCAAAAGTTCTTTCTGTGTCTGTCTTACTTGACGAACGTTATAAGTGGGTCTCTGATCAAGCACACAAGCCGGAATATATATGTACCAACCCTACTCCTCCCTACCCTGTTGACATATATGACTCATCGGTGGAAAATTAATATGGTGGAAATTTTCATTGGGCTTAAAATTCTTGATAACAATATTTTGATTAAAATTTATAGTTCGGAAGTTCTTGAAGAAAAACTGAAATGGTCAGAATGATTTAAGTGTATTTTTTCAAAGATGGTGGCATGTCACTGGAGGAAATTTTGTTAGCCGAACTTGGAAAAATAGTTAGGAGATCCTACACATTATTCGAAAATAAAATATTCTACCCTAATTGCTGTTTCTAACTCGATATTTTTAGGGCCATTTGACTAGAATATAAATTCGCATTGAAATTTATATTGCATATGCATAGTAACAAATTCGGTCATGTACTGAATTTCGTCAAGTTGTTCTTTGATTCAATAGTATATAACATTTATAAACATTATTGAGACAAATATCATTCTAACACAACTAAAAAAAGTAACCCGCATGATCAACACTGTTAAAATTTTTGCGCAGATTCACACCGTAATCCTAAAACTTTCTAGCTGCCATCATTAGTTGGAGGATGAATTTACCAAGTTTGTGAAATAAAATAACTTTGATGCATCGCAAAAAGTGTTAAATCAAAGCTCTAAATAGCCGATGGCAGCTAGAAAGTTCTAAGATTCCGATGCAATCCTGTATTTTTTTAGCTGTGTAGGCAGATTCCAAGTTCGGTGCCCTGCGATGAAAGGATCCCAAATGTATGTGGCACGAATCCCTACATTACTTCAGAATGAACCTTAAGGGGGACCAGACCCCCCAAAAAATTTTAAGACATTTTAATGTTTTTAGTGTTTTTTAAAATATGAAATCTTACCTTTTCAAGGATATCTTACATTAAAAGTTCCGATTACTGAAAGTTGTTTTTAATATTTTTTTTAACAAACATGGTTTAGGTAATTTTTAACAGACATGGTTTAGGTAAAATCCAGTCATGTTTTGCAGATAAGAAACCACTATTATTTACTTTCAATGCTTATATCTCGAAACTTACTTTTTCAATGTTCGTGTAGCTTTTTCTTAAAATCTACTGAAAGTAACAGCCTGAAATTCTTTAAAGATGTTGGTTTCTAAGAATTGCTGGAGGGATTTGACTATAACTATCTTACTTTTTTTTCTTTTTTAATATTATTGATGTTTTTTAGTTAAAATACCTGTAGTGTCACTTAAAAATTATAATTTAAATACAAAACAAACATTTTTAAAATGCCTCTTTTAAAGTGTGTTAAACTTCCATTTAGCAACTAGTAAAGATTTCATTAAAATGTGTCAAATAGATTCTGAGAAAAAGTACATAAAAAATGAAATTTTAACATGGGCTTCAATGGAAGGCTCCGGTCCCCCTTAAGAGGACTCCCTTGGAATTCCACATCTTGAAAATCGTAATGTTATTCCTATGGAAAACATTCGCAAGTAAATTACCGCCACAAATTTATTAAAAGGTTACAAGTTTCTTGTATCATTGTAAAGAACGAAAGGAACTAAAAGGATAAAACTAATTTGTTTTGTGAAAATCACATATTTAGTATATTTAATAATTTTTTGAAGTTTGTAAAAAATGGAGTAAGCATTAAGTTCTAATTTTAAAAAATTATTAAAAATACTAAATATGCGATTTTCACAAAACAAATTAGTTTTATCCTTTTAGTTCCTTTCGTTCTTTACAATGATACAAGAAACTTGTAACCTTTTAATAAATTTGTGGCGGTAATTTACTTGCGAATGTTTTCCATAGGAATAACATTACGATTTTCAAGATGTGGAATTCCAAGGGAGTCCTCTAAGACATCACGAAGCACCGGTCTGCAACTGTGGGATATTACTTTAAAAAAAAACTCATGTTATATAAGTGGTAAGAAATAACAGGACCCTTTGGTCCGTATTAATAATGGGAGGACAGTCATCCTGGGTCGCCAGCGCCTGTAAAAGGACTACTTTGTCTTTGGTGACAATGGTTGTATTGTGCCTTGGGGTAGTTTTTCTGGTAAGCCAAGACACTTTGGGAATTTCTCTTGTCTATTATGAGTTGTGGCCTTGTGAGGCCTGGAATTATTTGCATGAAATATATTTTTTGCTAATTGCCTACTACTGAACTCTTATTACTTGCCTACTACCGAGGGATTAATTAATGATACTCGATAGAAATATCTGATGTGGTTGAAGGGTAGGTGTGCGTAATACTGAAACATATTTTCTCTTTGAACTCATTTTAGAATGAAAATGTGTTTCTTAAATTAAAAGATGACCGCATGTTTCTGAAACTAGTACGCGTTTCAGTACAACGGAATCCACTTATGCCTTTAACTGTACCAAACATAAATAAAAATATTGAAGAATCTTCTATATTAATAGTTTGTATTAAATTAACGTATCTGAAAACTTTCATATTCCATGGGTATTGTTTAAAAAAATCTCTTTTATACATTAATGCAAAAAGTATTTTATTTTGAATTTGGTTCAAATGAACAGTTTTTTATCGTAAAAATAGGTAAGTGCTAAAAAAGAAAAAAAGGGAATTTTTAGCTTATTTTTTAGAAATTTTTACCTTGGTGATTTTGATAATTCGTTTGGAGTTTTTATTAGTATTCGTTTAGTTAGGTTTTGTGAAGTTTTTAAACATTATTTTTTAACAATAAATGAAATATTTAATAATTTAAAAGTACTAAAATGCATTAATATATATAAAAACAAGTGTATTCAGTTTGTATAATAATCCTGAATTCCATTGAAGTAAAATTTTACTCTTCCGATTTCTTTCAACTTTACTCAGAACAGTTTACTATTCTACAGCGAAAGTTTAGTAAAAATAAGCTGGAGAGCTTGGAATACAATTTTCTTGTCTTGTCAATCCGTCAGGCTTTAAAAAAAATTGTATCTTATTGTACAAATAAGGATTTACTTGATTGCAACATGCGTGTCCGCATGTTAAATTGTTGGTAGAACTAGTGAAAAATAATATTAAATCTTGAATTTTTTTTAATTTTGATAATAGATTAACATGAAAACTTGCTAATAATATATAATTATTGATATTTCAAATTTATTTCTCCACTTTTTACCAAAGCTGTTCAAATCCATTAACATATTCATTCTTAAAAGAAAAACCTGAAATAAAATCTTTAAATATATTGGAGACCTAAAAAATGCAGAATTTCCAAGTTGAAATAAACTTTTGGCACCAAACATCAACTGAAATTACCTACTTTCCCCTAAAAAAATATTAAAATAAAAAAATAAATCACATCCTAGACATGGAATAACCAACATCTCACCATGAATAAATGAGAATCAGTTTTGTCGCTGGCAAAGTAATATAGATTTTTTTCTATGTTACTTACTCCTTTTTTGCCTTGTGCAAGAAGTGTCGTCGAATTGAACCTTCCTTGAAAGGTAATGAAACTCAAGGTAGCTATTACGGATGTGCAAATACTCCTCTGGTATTACTTTGAGGAAGAAATGGCCATCCATTTGAAAAACCGCTTTGTTGTAAAGCAGTATTATTGCATCAGCTAAGGCCATAATAAAAATGTGCCCATATTGTCGGGATGGATTTGAATCAACTTCTAGGTACTTGTAAGGTGGAATTTGGATTTGAAAGCATACTTTTTCGACAAATAAGCTCGTGTGTACTGAAATCATATCATTAGTACTATATTTTTTTATTGTATTTCACATTTTTAATATAAATTATATTTTTTTGTAGTACATAAAAAATGTGTTTGATTCATGAGGTTTTACATAAAATAGGAAGTATTCGAAAACGCTAAATAAATTTAAACTCTAATATTTTTTCTCCTAATTCAAATAAGTCAAAAAAAATGAAGTCGGGCAGATTTTGAAACACTTAAAAAAATATTTTTTAAAAATTAATCTTGTTCCTCGTCAATAATATCGCAACCCAAACCTAAATTTACCACATTTTGCATGATAAAAAATATGTATTGTTTTTCTCCATGGAAAACTCAATTTTGTTCAAGTTAAATAAAACTTGAAAAAACTTCATGTCATTTAGGGCAATAGTTCAATTGTAAATTCCCTCGCAATCATTATAGCAGGCTTTTCCCCCAAATATAAAAAAACAACAACAAAATGAAATAGAAAGTGATATTGTGAATACAAAAAGAAATTTGCTTACGAAAAAATACGAACAAATAGTATTAGATCTCTTCTTACGTGAAAGGGAAAAAATTCGGCACACAAAAATATTATTAATATTCTATATATTGTAAGATAGTCATTTGGAGATATGTGTTGGTGTGCATTGGTTGGAAAAAAAATTGACTGATATGTAAATTGTTGCCTAATGGTTGAATTGATCGTTTCTAAAATTATGACCGAACGCAAGTCCTACTGTTTTGCATATTTTAGTAAAAATTACCCAAAAAGTTAGATTCGTCAATTACGCCACTTCCATTCTTATATTCAAGCTTATTTTATGTCCCTGAAATGTCCATTCAATAACCAAATTTAGATTTTAGTGATTTTTCCAGCAGCGATATAAAGAATAATCCAAAGTAACTTTGCAAACTAAAGTTTAGTTACAACATAGCTTGTTCAACATTTGACGTTGCGTAATTGCTGGAATAAAAATTTTAAAGTTTCATAAATAACAACCGAGTTGCCATGCCCAAAGTCACATATCCTCTATCAATAAAACCAATTTCATATTCACCAAAGTAGCCTTACCCAAAAATACCTTTTGACTGATGTTTCCTTGTCTGCAATAACAGCAATTTTCCCTCTGAAACCAAACAAATTCAAGATACACCCAGCATATATAATTTGAAGTGATTTATGTAAAAAATAAGGGCCAATATCCGCAAGGCAGATTTCCATAGAAGCTTTTTTTTATCCGAAATGTTAAAAGAAAAACCATAGAGGGAAATTGTCCTTATAGGCATTACCCTTTTTTACATTTTACTTAAAGGATACATTTCGACGAAGATAATATACCAAAGTAATTGACAAAAAAGCCACTATGGCGAAAGGAATTCGAAAGTAATTTTCATCCCCTTCAAATGCCGATTCGAATTCACCACAGTAAACAAACTTCTCTGATCCGAAAACGTATGTTTTCTATTTTTAATGCCTGCCTCCAATAACACTGGGCCGATCAAAGATTCTGACCTGCAAGTCTATTACGGCCACTTCGGGGATACCAGTTTTAATGGCAATATCCCAAATTTTTTTTTCTCCTGCCATTCCTAACCGAAGCAATCATTTTCTCAACTGCTCCCGATTTTTCCCGTTTTTTATTCCTTTTTTATTGAAGTATCCCCTTGATAGTGAGGTGTCCTTCGGTGTTTTTTTATGTTTCGGTGATATTGAGTTTTTTCGTTGTCCTATAAAGCTTTTTTTTTCCTGGTTTTTTTTATTGCAAGGTTGGTGAGTAGTTGATTGGCCATTACATAATGAGTTGAGTTTTTTCTCGGCTGTATTTAAAATTTCTCTCATGTTGGTGATTAGAATTGTCATAGAAATTGAATTTTAAAATTTAACCGGACATTTCAAATTGCTTTTACTTACTTACTACTTATACCTCTTTTACTCCAACATGAAGCATAGGGCTTCCGTCATGGTCCGCCACATCACCCTGTTGGAAGCAACGGTCTTAATCTCTCCCCATGACTTGTTAAGTTATTTTACTTCCTTAACTTTACTTAAATTGGTTTTATTATCTATGATTTTGGAGATTGCATGCAACCAAAATGTTCGCACTGCAAGCATATGCCTATTTTATTTCTTATAATACTTAATTTAATTTATCTTAGACGTGAAAATATTATTTATTTTTTCGATTTGCTTTCTCAGAAATAATAACATTTATGTGTTTTTATAGTTTAAGTTTCAATAATTATCTAACTTTTTAATTTTCAATTAAATGTGAACTTGCGGTTCGTTATAATTTTAACTTCAAAATAAACTGATATATCTTTGTCAAAAACTTTTTTTTTTCTAATTAAATAAAACGACAGGATTTGTTTTAATTTGATAGGTTTTAAAACAAATTTCTTCCGAAATTTGACACCACATTCGGTAAAGGTATATAACAAAAAGAACTTTTATTTTATTAGTTTGTTTAATCACAATACAAAAATAATTGCCAATTAAAACTGTTTTTCAATGCAAGTTCTAATAATTGAAATTTATTTATCATACTCTGATATCAAATGGTGGTGGTTTTACGTCTTAAATTAATATAACAACTTGCTTATTTACTTCCCTTTTAGTACATTAAAAATACAAAGCTTTCAAAAGATAAACTATCACTTAGGCTTCAAGGAATAAGGATTAAATTTATTAGTATAAGTAATTCAGTGAACGGATTTATAAAGACTGACAGGCATTATAAAGTATCAGCAAAATTAGTTTACTTATATGTTAAGTATTTTAAAATCTCGGCACAATAAATTTATCAAAGCTTACGCGTCAAAAAAAATCATAACGATTTGTGGTTTATGTCGTAATATGATTTACAACAATATCTCAAGGGAGATCAAGATCAACGTCTTTTTTAAGCCATTTTTACAATTCAAGAGCTTAGTGGAAGAACGTGCTAAGTGACATTTTTGACAAAATTGAGATTTTGTGTCAAGGAAAATATTATTAAACCATTTAAAGATAACAAGTGTACCCATTTTCATAAACTTAAAGTTGAGTTAATTTTTACCGTTTCCAAGTACCGTTTTTAACGGTGAAATAAAAACTTTAACGCTCATTTTCACGTTTTCACCTTTTCGTCACTTAGCACGTTCTTCCACTAAGCTCTTCAATTATGGTCTTTCTCTGAGGAAATTGGCTGCACTGTAGTGGGTAGGTACATATATATTCCGGCTTGTGTGCTGGATCAGAGACCCGCTTATAAGCATTCACCAAGTAAGACAGACACAGAAAGAGTTTTTACTGTCACAGAGAAAGGAAATACACCCAGGGTGAAGGCGGGAATCGAACCCGCACCCGTTACAGCGCACAGACTGCTCGCCTGCGGTGCTACTAGCTGCACTGTTGCTGCATTGTTTTTCACTGCATGAGGTTAAAATTTGAATTTTAACTGATTTTTTTAATTATATTTACGCAGCTTATAATTATAATTTATCTTCATATTTTTAATATTATAAAATGTTTTTAAATTATAAAATTTATAAATTGTTCAAAATTGTGTACGTTTTCTTAAAAATAAGTAATTGGACGGGTCTATACGCATATCCTTCAGAGTGTTAAAACGTCTTTTCGACTAGTTTCTTCGTCCGGGCGCCCTTCTAAACGAGGGGCGTATGCCTCTCTTGTATGTGGGGCGAATTCCAGTCATTTCTCTTGGAGTGCCCTGTCATAATATGATCCCGAGGGCTACTCCCTTGGCCCATTGATTGGTGTTCGAATCCATCGGAAACATTGGCATGGGACGGGACCAAATGACTTGGAGTCTCCGCCCGTCAACTAAGGTCACTGTTGCCATAGTGACGCTCAAGACAATCTTACGTGCTCAAAGTCATGACGTCAGACAAGGGGTCTGTTTGTCCGAATCCCACTATTACATATATATTTTTTTTTACTTGTAATCTTAGATAAAAGTATTTCTATGGTTTATAATCTGCATTTAAATTGTTAGTTAAATAGGTTTTAATTGATTATTTAATTATTATTAAATTATTATTTAATTATTATTTAATTTTTATCAAATAATTATTTAATTATCATTAATTATTTGATTATTTAGAATTATTATTATTCAATAATATTAATTATGATTTAATTATTATTTAATTATTATAAAATAATTAGTTAATTATTATTAATTTATTATTTGATTATTTTGAGTTATTATTATTCAATAATGTTAATTATATGATTTAATTTTTATTTGAATGGTATCTAGAAAACCGTAAAATTAGTACGATAATTTTTTTTATGAATTTCATGGCATTAGTTTACATATGAGGAAAATAAATTGTTATCATCGAAAATTTATAACCCACCAATATATTATTAATTTCGAATAAATGGGCATAGTAAAATTTTAAATATTTCATAAAATATTTTCGTATAAGTGTTTTCATGTTGAAATATCATGGAATGGCCAAATAATGTCTTCTAAGTATACCTGGTAAACGATTCGAGCTGTATACTGTCTTGTAGCCATTGACTCTTAGTATGAGTTCTATCTTAATTTCAATTCTGTAATCAAATTAGATGGAACTTAATTTTAAAAACCAAATTTATTAGTCAATTAAAAATCAAATTTATTATTCAATTCAAACATAAATTTAATAAATTAAGTATTTAACAATCAAACTACATTAATAAACCGCAATATTTGCACTCATTACTTGAATTGGTTGTTTAATTTGAGCACAATTAACTACGAACTGCATTAATTACATTAACCCTAATATTAATTCTTTAATTTGTACCAAATACATTAATTATTCATTTCAATTACATTAATATCAATAATTAATTTATTCAAATAAATTAATTACAATTATTTATCATTTTAATTGGATTAAATATATATTTAAGTAACATCAAATAATAATTTTCATCAATTTAATCGAATTACGTTAATAGGTTTCATTACGTTATAACCCCATTAAAAGGAAGCTAGAATACACCAGTGGGCGGATTTGTATAGCCGCATTCTTTGACTTTTACTGATTCAGTCTTTGTCGCACTGCTATATCATAAATACGTCTTGAAAGAGTTAAAAAAAATTGTTAACTGGTCCAAGTTTGGTATGGGTATGGGTAGGTACATGTATATTCCGGCTTGTGTGCTTGATCCGAGACCTGCTTATAAGCCTTCGTCAAGCAAGACAGGCATAGAAAGAGTTTTTACTGTCACAGAGAAAGGAAGTACACCCAGGGCGAAGGCAGGAATCAAACCCGCACCCGTTACAGCGCGCAGACTGATGGCCTGCGATTCTAACCACTCGGTCATCCGGGCCCCAGGTCCAAGTTGTTTGTAGTAAAATATCTAGAAGCCTATTTCAGGTTTTGTAGTGTGTCAATTCGAATGTCAACCTCATACTTTGGTCGAACAAAAAAAATGCTCGAAGTTCAGTTGGGTGCCCGATCAGGTGTCGACCCTGTCACGTGACCAAGGTTCTAAATTGCGATGCTCGATTGGCTGTGTTTATGCTCCTCACGAAAGGCTAGAAATAGGCAGCCGGAAATTTTTACCTACCTACTTCCTCGCCCAATGAATGCTCGAGTGGGATTTCCACTTGCCGAATTATAGACTGTGACTCGTTTCGTTGTACAAAGAGTCTTTTAGAGCGCTATTGTTTGTAAAAGAGTAGTTTCTTAATTGATTGTTTTAAAAGATTCAAAGTTTAGGGATAATATCAACGTGATTTTGGGAGATTCGGTGAATCATATACTATTGTTAAGACGTTATTTTGTGAAAATATTTTCTTGTTTTTCTGGTAACTTTATGAATGGATTTGACCGTGTGTTTATCAAATCATATTTCATATTTTACATGCAAGTTAAAATTTAAGGTTTATCTCTTCATTAAATTTTTAACAACTGTGGGAGAAATAAAAATGATGTCTAGTTACTTACAATGTGTCTAAAGCTATAACAAGTGTCTAGTAGCTTAATTTTTTAATTTATTTTAAAATGCAAAACCTAAAAATCAAGTGATGGATTTCTAACAGAAGAGAACTTCTTATTTACTTTTACGTTTCTATGAAGCCGAAACTAACCAGTAAATGGAATATGCTATTTTATAAAAAAAATCACAGTTTTTGATATCCATAATAATTAAAATTTTGACATAAAAATATTATATCTGAATATGATGACAAAAATGAATTGATATAAACTAGCAAAATTTTGATGTTTGTGTAAAAAGAACAAATTTTCCTTATAAAAATTACATTTAATTTTTCTTGTGTACATAATCCGCTTCTGAAACTGTAATTAGCTCCCATGAGAACGTATATCTTAAAAGAAAAATTTACATATTCAAAAGAAAAGAAATAAAAATAAGTTTAATGAGACTTAAAAAGAAAAGCCATTTAGTTCTTTTGGTAAACTGCAAACCAAAATTTATTATTATTTTGTTTTACTTTATGCTCAAAATGCACATTAAAATACTTAATAAATACTTAAACCCAAATGGGTTTAATTTAAGATTTAAATAATAAATGTTCTTAACCTAAAAATAACATTGATTTTTCTTATGTTTATCCTCTAGATAATCCGAGATAATACATTATACGTAAAGTAAAAAATCCTAAAGATGAAAACTCAAAGTATTCATTCAGATTTAACTATCTGCCAAGAGTTTTAATAAAGCATCAAATTTAATTTTCTAAAAATAAGAATGTTTAATTATAATAACGAACAAATTATAATTATGCAAATTTAAAGTTTGTTTGCAATGTATTGAACAAAATAAGAATTAAATCTTCAAACTAACTTATTTCCTAACCATTTCTGTCAAACAAAAACTAAGTAATGTTTTAGTGTAATGTAATAAACAATCGTTTAGGTCCTTGTTTATTTTATATTTCAGTTAATAAAAATAATAACAGGTCTTATTTCAATTTCTTTTTGCCAAACATGCGAGAAAAGTTCTCGTTATGCTTCCTACAAACGAAAAAAAATCTCCTTTGCTGAAGTTGCGTTTACAAGCAATGGATCGATTTGAACTGTCTGCCCAACTTAAGGACGTACAACTACACTGCTCAAAATTCAGTAGAAAAAACGGCCTTTGTATTCGAAATTATAATTTGTTTTTTCTGCAACTTATTTTTTAAATATTTTTTAGTTTTTCATATTTGGAAGTGATAACTTGAGACATCGAACGACTTTTTAAAAATTATAAACTGTAAAAAAATACCTTTTATTAAGATAAAATTAAATTTTAATATAAATATACAAAAAAAAAGACAAAATATTTATACAATTGAATTATAAATTGATGGTATACTCTAGATTACAACGAAGTAAAATATCAATTCAAGAGAATAGAATAAATAGTTTCAAACAAATTTAATTTTCAATTGAATGAAAAAATTGAATGCAATTAAATTAAAAAGCATTAGTATAACAATAAAATTACATTAACTTAATGGAACCAAATTCAGTGTAAAAATGTTATTCCCAACTTCAAAAGAAATGTGCGCTGTTTTCAATAAAAATAAGTGGTGTGTAACACTATACGGCTTTCAATTACCTTTGAATAAATAAAATCAATACACACATTTAAAGGTAATGATTCTATAGTGCATGATATTATGGTATTACATGCGTGTTAATTTCTCTAAAACCTTATTATGACTTCCGACAGGTACTAGGAACTCGTATGCCAAATTTGAAGTCCGTAGCTCTTTTAGTTCGACCTGTAGAGTGGTTTTAGACAGACAGACCAAAATTCGAAGATCCCTTTTTTTTTTAACTAGCACCCTCCACAACGTGTACAAAACATACAATCTAAATTTTGGATTTTCAATAACCCCATCGGAACACTTTTTTTACCTTATATTGCAAATTAGGCAATTGAGAGTAAAAATTTAGAGATTGCTTACATCCCTCTATTTAAATATTAATATATAACAGACAATTTACTTTTTACTAGAATAAAACTTCTAAAAAACTTCAAATTTTCAACAGTTGTTCTATTAAAAAAAATTAGCATTAAATTTGAATTGATTTTGACAACTTATCCAAAAAAGTGAATCACAAAACCGTTAATTAATATAACTTAAAAAGAACTTTCCAAAACATGGATAAGACATCAACTAGGTTAAATAAACAAGGCAATCCATTTCCCATTCTGAATAAAATTCTTTAAACTTTTCAGAGCAAAACGTGGCAAATCGTAAAGTACCTAAAAAAAGTTCCCTTAATAAAGACTACAAAATCCTTTGGGGTTTATCCCTCAAACTAAACTTTATTTATAATTGGAATCCCCCCCCCCCCCTTGTTCTTATGAATTCAATTATTATTCCACACAGACTTCAATGAGTGCATTTACTAAACAATCCCAGTAAACAATGTGTTTTTCGCTACAGAATGACTCTGTGCATTAATAGGCTAGGGCAGACCCAAATTCAGATTAGAGTTTTATTATATTTATTTCGAGGATTTTTATTTTTAGACGCCAGTTGTAGGGTTTTGGTCTCAAGTTTTATTTTTATTGTTGAAAATTCTGCAATTTTAATTTGTTGAGAGACTCTTAAAAATATCGAATAAAAAGCCGTGAAAAGGTTTGTGGTTAATTTTTTTAATTCAAAATAATTGGCAATTATCGAAAAGAATTTCGGTCAATGCTTTTTGTTGTAATTAAATGATGAGTCAGGAAAGAGAATCTTACTTGTTAAATATTTTTTTGTATTTTCTAATTAAAAACTGAATCTCTACCATTATTATTTGCAACCTCTTTTTTATATATCTTATTGTCTGAGAGATTAAAGTTAAAAAACAAGTTTGATTTTGAATGTTTAAAAGATTTATTATAAATCCAAGTTAGAACTTAGCAGAATTTCTATCGTGTTTACCATTTATTTAAAATTCAATAATTTGGGACAGGCATTTTATAAACAAAATACTTGAATTTAAATTTATAAACAAGTAAATGAACATAACTGAAAAATATGTTACATTATTAAACATAAGTAACATTACCAACTACAAAGCCATGCCCTTAATATAACCAGAAAATCAAGATTTAGTTATATAGATCGAGTGTCGTTATAAAAAATAAACACAATCTTTACAGCAATTCATGCTTAGCTTTATAGAAAAGATACTCAGCTTACATTTCGCAATAGAGTCATTACAAATAACTATACAAAAGCTATTATGTAATATGACATTGCATTATGTGTCATATACATTCTTATTATGAAATAAGTATATCATGTGTATAAGAGACAAATGCATATCGTAAACTGATAATATTTAGCTGTAAGATTACATCGTAATGCCTATAAATATATTGTTTTCATTTGGCTACGTTACAATAAATTCTTGTTACTCTACATATGCATTTTGGTGATATTTTTCGTAAAGAAGTGTAAGCCTTTATTTTTTTTAATGAAATATACCAATTTATTTAGAATGGTTACAGATTTTTAGAATGACAAATTTTATAAATCATTTTAATTGTTAAGTTATCTTACTGATAAATATTTCGATGAAAACCTGTTTTCTTATTTTAACTTAAGCTAATTTTTACAAAATATAGTTTAAGGTAATATTTTACATTAATATAACTTTATGAGCATTGGAAAAATGACAGAAAAAATTACTTGAAATAATTTAAGTAAGGCTACAATGACATTTAAATCTCTTTATATAAAAAACACAAATATTATTTTTAAATAAAAAAAATGTAATTAGCATTAGAAATGAATGTTGTTGTTTTTTCATCATTTGAAAAATAGTATGCAGTGGAACGAAAAATATCAGATTTTTGCTAATACGAATAAAAAAAACTTTCGATTAATAAAAAAACAATAAGAAATTGCAAACATTCACAATTTATCTTTATTTAAGAAAAATATTTTTTAATCCCATTCAAACAGATTAATAGATTTGCTGAAAATTAGCGAAACAACTTTTTAAATTAAATTTACTTTATAATATATTATTGTATTATCCTCAATACAATAATATTATAAACCACAATATTTACAACAAATCCGCGCTAATGAATGTGCAAATTCTTATTTTGTGCTTTCAACAGAGTCTTTCTGAAATCTTCTGGCCTTGGATAAGAAACTTGTTAAATCTCAGATTCAGCATGGAATTCGTTAATACCCAACACAATGGGCAACATCGGCGCGACTCCATTCGCGTCTGTTGACATTTATCACAGCAGTTTCTTGGGGGAGGGGGGCAACTGAAAGTCATTTAATGAGCTTGAAACAGTTGTATGACTTATGACTTTATGACTTTCTTGGTGGGGGGCAAGATCGCCAAGCACTGCGACTTTAAGTCTATTGTTGAAATGACACAAGCACAAGAGACACACAAAGAAAGAGACGACAAAAACACATAGACAAATAACAACATTTATTGACGGTCGCAAACATCCATGCCTGACCGGGATTCGAACCCGACCCCAGCAGCTCCAAAGGCCAGAATCCTAACGAGTGTGCCACCGGGGCGGCTGACACAGTTGTAACTACAATTGCCTTATTTTGAGGATTTTTTTAGACATTTAATAAAGTGACGATTAAGAATAGCAAACTTAAGCGAAGGCAAACCAGCACCTTCTTAACACCTTCTTAAGAGAAGGCCTCTGCACTCAAATAATGACGTATTTGAAGAGGTTTAATATAACCAATTAGTACACTCTTAAAACAAACGAGTGAATTTAACTCAGTCTGAGTTATTTTTCACTCTTTTCAGTGTCGAAAATGCACTTATCCTATATGAGTGGATTTCACTCTTTTGTTTTAAGAGTGTAGTAGGTAGTTATAGAAGCTCTCTTTTGTGGCTTGTTTGCTTTTCAACAGCCGATTTCTAACCGAATTATGAATACTATTAACAACTTCTAAAACTAAAACAACTGTTTTTCAAATTCGTTTTTTTTAACTAAACTTGTCCTTCATAAATTGTCTAGTACAATGGTTTTCATGTGTCTTATATTTGTTTATTTTGTTAAACCAAAAAATAAAGTCTATTTCAGCACGGCAAATTTTCTTGCCAATCCCCATTAATGAATAAAATCAAACTATTACAGAAGTGATTCAAATAAGCGGCGGCGGCGGCTAACGTACAAGTTATTCTTGGTTAAGTAAGGTTTGAATTATTGTCGCACTAGAGCTACACGCAGGCTATTGGCGACGGGCGTCGTATTTTAGAACCACAGTCAAGTAAACGAGCCGACACCTGAATAGGCACCCCACGCAACCGTTAAGAGGATTTATCAGCCAACTTTATTTTGATTCTGACTCGCCAGGTGGCGTTACAAATTTTCGCCAAATGATACGTCTGGCGATTTAAAAAAGGGGATACGTTTCTCTTTCTGGGGAGTGGATCACGGCAAGATTTCTCAATCACAAGATAAAGATTATTCGATTGTAATCAGGTTTAGACTAACGAAAACTGGTTCCAGTACTCTTTTGCGAACCCGGACAATGTTCTGGAGGGGGAAAAAATGTGTTGTTTGGTTATTTCTCTTTCATTTAAGGTGTCTAAGGAGTCTTAAAAATGTGCAAAGAAGGAACTTCAAAGCATAGTTTGATCTTTCATGTCATTTTTTAACTACTCAATATACAAGTATAATTTTTTTATATGTAGTTCTACAAGATTTATTTAATATGAAACAAATTTTAAAATTTATGAAACTTTAACCAAAACTAAAATAAGTGATATTAAACATAAAGCTATTTGAACACATTGTGATTAGGCTTGCGCTCGAAATTTTTAGGTCAAAATTGAAGAAATGACAAAGAAAATGATTTTATATTGTACAAATATGTACAAACAAAGACTTATACCTAATTTAACTCCATTTTAATAAGTAATTATTTTCAGAGCTTTTTTCTTAAATTTTTATTAATTTTTTTTTAGAAAACAGCTCTTAACATAAATTCTAATCAAAATTGAGCTCAGAATTTAGGTACAAGTCTTTGTTTGTACATATTTGTACAATATAAAGTCATTTTCTTGCTCATTTCTTCAATTTTGACTCAAAATTTGGCACGGAAGCCTAATCCCAATGTTTTCAAATAGTTTTATGTTTGTTATCATTAATTTTAGTTTTGGCTGAAGTTTCATAAATTTTAAAATTTGTTATATAATAAATAAATTTTATAAAATTACATATAAAAAAATATACTTATATGTTGAATAGTTAAAAAATTACATTAAAGATGTGTTCTTTGAACATTTTTAAGACTTCTATTACCCCTTAAGAACAATACTGTTTATGTGTCGAAGCTAAACTAGTATTCCGAAGTTTACAGGGAGGACTTTAGAGCAGTTCATAGCGGTATAAAAACTCGGTAATTATAAATAGAAATATAATATATCAGTACGAGCAAACCAGAAAAGAAATCGTTTCCTGAAAGATCGTAATATTTACAAAATAAATATAATTTATTAAACAAATAAAAAAAATTAAGGGGTCTAAGGAGTCTTAAAAATGTGCAAAGAAGGAACTACAAAGCATAGTTTGATCTTTCATGTAATTTTTTAACTACTCAATATACAAGTATAATTTTTTTATATGTAATTCTACAAGATTTATTTAATATGAAACAAATTTTAAAATTTATGAAACTTTAGCCAAAACTAATATAAATGATGTTAAACATAAAGCTATTTGAACACATTGTGATTAGGCTTGCGCGGCAAATTGTGAGGTCAAAATTGAAGACATGACCAAGAAAATGACTTTATATTGTATAAATATGTACAAACTAGAACTT
Organism: Hylyphantes graminicola; assembly: GCA_023701765.1. Taxonomy (NCBI): domain Eukaryota; kingdom Metazoa; phylum Arthropoda; class Arachnida; order Araneae; family Linyphiidae; genus Hylyphantes; species Hylyphantes graminicola. Next base: position 14,668,887 of record CM043123.1, read on the forward strand.
ATACCTAAATTCTCAGCTCAATTTTAATTAGAATTTATTTTAAGAACTTTTTTCTAAAAAAAATTATAAAAAATTTTGAATTTTGATTTAAAAATTTTTTTTAATTATTTCTAATTAAAATTGAGCTGAGAATTTAGGTATAAGTTCTAGTTTGTACATATTTATACAATATAAAGTCATTTTCTTGGTCATGTCTTCAATTTTGACCTCACAATTTGCCGCGCAAGCCTAATCACAATGTGTTCAAATAGCTTTATGTTTAACATCATTTATATTAGTTTTGGCTAAAGTTTCATAAATTTTAAAATTTGTTTCATATTAAATAAATCTTGTAGAATTACATATAAAAAAATTATACTTGTATATTGAGTAGTTAAAAAATTACATGAAAGATCAAACTATGCTTTGTAGTTCCTTCTTTGCACATTTTTAAGACTCCTTAGACCCCTTAATTTTTTTTATTTGTTTAATAAATTATATTTATTTTGTAAATATTACGATCTTTCAGGAAACGATTTCTTTTCTGGTTTGCTCGTACTAATATATTATATTTCTATTTATAATTACCGAGTTTTTATACCGCTATGAACTGCTCTAAAGTCCTCCCTGTAAACTTCGGAATACTAGTTTAGCTTCGACACATAAACAGTATTGTTCTTAAGGGGTAATAGAAGTCTTAAAAATGTTCAAAGAACACATCTTTAATGTAATTTTTTAACTATTCAACATATAAGTATATTTTTTTATATGTAATTTTATAAAATTTATTTATTATATAACAAATTTTAAAATTTATGAAACTTCAGCCAAAACTAAAATTAATGATAACAAACATAAAACTATTTGAAAACATTGGGATTAGGCTTCCGTGCCAAATTTTGAGTCAAAATTGAAGAAATGAGCAAGAAAATGACTTTATATTGTACAAATATGTACAAACAAAGACTTGTACCTAAATTCTGAGCTCAATTTTGATTAGAATTTATGTTAAGAGCTTTTTTCTAAAAAAAATTAATAAAAATTTAAGAAAAAAGCTCTGAAAATAATTACTTATTAAAATGGAGTTAAATTAGGTATAAGTCTTTGTTTGTACATATTTGTACAATATAAAATCATTTTCTTTGTCATTTCTTCAATTTTGACCTAAAAATTTCGAGCGCAAGCCTAATCCCAATGTGTTCCAATAGTCTTTTGTTTGTTATCATTTATTTTAGTTTTGGCTGAAGTTTCATAAATTTTAAAATTTGTTATATAATAAGCAAATCTTATAGAATTGCATATAAAAAAAATTATACTTTTATATTGAGTAGTTAAAAATTGCATGAAAGATCAAATTATGCTTTGTAGTACCTTCTTTGCACAGTTTTAAGACTATGACCCCTAAAATCTAGTTCCGTACTTTTAATTGTTGGCGTGGCAATCTTTATGTTTGTTAAAACTAATGGTATACTAATGCAAAAGTAGAAACCCCAACGTATAATGAATCTGTCGTATTAGCAGTTTTAAAGGCAATAATAAGGTCAGCAAGATACAAACAAACGCGGGTTTATGGTCTTCAAAAACATGTGCAGGAACCTTTTGTATTGCTAGTGGCAGTTTGTCAATTTGTTCATTCGGTTGCTCTTGTAAATTAGACACTGGTCTCTTTATTACAAGCCTTACTCCCGCCACTAATCTGTGCATTCGTTCTGAAAGAAGCTTTCTACATTGCACACCTTTGGAGCCGGGAAATCTTGACGTGTTTTTTGCAACTTTTCAAGGCCTCTAAAATCTTCAGAAAAAATATAGCCTAACCCAGCATTCAGTTACAATTTGAATCTTCAACTCTAAAAATTGGCCACTATAATTACATTTTTTCTTCCGCAAATTAAATAAATAATCTTTATAGTTTGCTAAATTTATTTGCAGTTTGAAGAATAATTATGTAAAATTGAACGAGTCACATCCTGTAGCATCCTTTCCGTGATCTTTGGAAATGCTTTGAAAATCGCACCTTAAATTACACGAGATTCTTGTAATTAAATAACTATCAATAACTATAATATTTGAAAAAACCGGATATATCCAGAACATTTGGCAATGATAAACATGAAAAAACTCCAAATTGCACTGATAATTAAAGGAATTTAATTGTAAATTAATACCAATTAGCTCTTTAAGCAAAAAAAAGTAACACTGTGAACCACTTTCTTAGTAAACAAATATAATAAACATTATATAAAATCACATTGTGGTATATTTTTTATAACGCCATTCCAAATCGATTTACAAAGAAAAAATTAATAATCCTTAACATTTCAAATAAGGATTAATGGGTCGTTCGTCGACATGACACCGAAGTAAGGACAGACAGACGGGACACTTTGGGAAGACTACCATGTCAATACCTTCTTTTCTATTAAAAAAATGTTTCGAATTTAAAAAAAGATTATAAAATATTCTAAAAATAACGTCAGGGCTTCATCCTCATTGACTATACATCCCAGGACCCCTCCCTAAACATTTTTAAATAAACGTTTATATTTCTCCCTTCAATAAACCCACAGACTACGGCCGTCATTTTAGAAATGGTAAACCAAAGGTCACCAAGTGATTCGATTGAATAACTCGTCAAATATTCAGCCAAATGTAACAAAAACTAAGATTTAGGGTTTATTAGGATTCTTAATATTTCTAAATTATAAAATTGGGTGCTGTCATTGGAAATTTTAAAGTTAATAGCATTTTCAATATGAACACGGCTCCTTATGCAAATTTTTTGTCCTGCAATTAACTCATGATGTTATATAAACACAAAGTCAAAAAGGTTCTATAGGATGACTAACGTTCGAAATAATCACTAGTGGGAACTTTTTCCACAGCTGTACATATCAAAATCGCTAAAAGTATCCAAGCGCCAATAGCCCTCGTGTAGCTATAGTGCGACGATAATTTAAACCAAATCTAATCTAAAAGTATCCAACCTATACTACAACTAAAGTAATCAAGTTTAAAAGGCGCCCGAAATTCTTTGACTTGATTTATAATGAGCTCCGCCCACTTTTCCATGTGGTTTAGGTTTACAGTTTGAACGATTTAGATAGTGGCGTTTTTTTCCTTCTACGATTTGGCGACATTTATTTTTGTGTGTCATCAAATTTCAAAATCATAGATTCTCGTTTGTTATGAATGTTTTTGTCATAAAAAGTACTTGAAATGTAAAGGCATCATTTAAATTCTGTATTAACAAACAAAGATAATGCATGAGTGAATTATTTAAATTAATAATAAATCTTTTTAATCAATTAAGCCAATTTGTCCTACAGATGTCGCCACGATTCTCAAAATGAAGCTTTTAAAAATAATTAATAATTAAAAAACTGATTGATATTGTTCCTTCAAATCTTTTTTAAATTGTCTTTCATCCCTATTTGCGTATCTGGTGCAAACAGATCATACGTTTAAAAAATACTTTTCAAGAAACTGTGATTTGAAAAATAAAGCATTACGTGTATAGGACTGACAGTCCCTCTTAAGGGCGACATCGTAAGCAGCGTTAGGACTTTGAAGGATATTTAACGTGCACACTCCTTTACACGGGGTATTATTCGTCGGACATTTTTGGCTGCACGGGCCGTTTATAGCTTGGCAGTTATTTTGGCGGTGCCCGGACCCTAACCTGGGACCTTTCGCATGCAAGGCGAGTGCCTAACCGACTGGGCTCCCCAGCCCTACAAGTTATTCTTGAAAAACCTTCCTTCCACCTTTTCCAATCCGCAATCGTTAGGTGGGCGAGGAAATCCCTTTTCTTCGGACCGGGCACGTCTTTGCAGGTGACAGCCAAATGGATTGGCGCTTCCTTGGGAGGGTCCTTTAATATACCTGTGCAGGAAGCCGCGCTTTCCTTTCTGCTGAAACATTCAAAAATGGTGGCGGAATGAACTGGGCATTAGTCTGGACAGAGTAAGTTCGGCAAAGTTGTAGGTGAGATTTTGTGCAAAAAGGATTTTCTTTGAGTGGTCGGTAGGCTGGTAGGTAGGTTGGTACACTTACTTTCCGGTCTGTGTGCTTGATTAGAAACCCGCTTATAAACCATCGTCTAGAAAGGGAGACACAGGTTGATTTTTTTTACTGACACAGAGAGAGTACTTCTATGGAGAAGGCGGGAATCGAACCAGCACCCAGTAAAGTGCGCAGGCTGTTAGCACAATGGGCTGCGATCAAATCCACTAGGCCACCAGAGCCCCTAATGAATGGTTCGAACGAGGTGGCACGTGGTTTGTTTGTGGAACAGAATGCAATGATTGACGTAAGGCTAGCGTTAACCATTAATAGCTTTTTGATTTAAGCTAAAGAGCTAAGAGAGCTAAGAGTTTCAATCAAAGAGCTATATCAATCAAACAGCTATATGTGATATCTCATATGAAGAGTACACGGGAAGAACCGATTGATTTCGTACAAGGCTTTCCTTAATAGCCTCTTTGGGAATGATAGCGAGAAATCGCCTAAACTGGTCTAAAGAAGCCAGTTACTCGCTTTGTTTTACCTTTCGCGGCAACCCTAATTCACACCACAGTTAGGTGGAACGAGTCACACGTTTGTACCGCAAATGAAGAACCATAAGAAAAACCGGTTTCCGGTCGCCAATGTCCGCCAAGCAGAGACAATTACGGAAAGACTCTAAAGAAATCAATCGGTTCTTCCCGTGTACTCTTCATATAGTTCTTGAGAAAAATGTTCCTAAAGTTAGGTAAATTTACATGGGCGAGATAGGCAGGTGTCGACGTTCAAGTTTATGTGAATTAGCTACTGATGTGGTTTGTTTGTGGGGAGTAAGACAACATTTGACGTGACTGTGACGTCACTGTGGGCGTGAACTTTCTACTCGTCAATGGACGAGTAAGAAGCTTATCTATATAGTAAAAAATTAACTAGAAACAACTACGCACGAGGATAGAATAGATAGCCAGCAGCACTCATTCCTAACCTAAAAACTACGCTAATACCCCTAATATTTAAATTTGCCTTTGTCCCTTCGGTGTTCAATACCCCGAAACATAACAAATATGTTTTACATTTTATTATGGTTTTGAAGAAGAAATGTTCGGGGTAGGGGGATTTTTGATGAAATATTTGGATCAGGCACATTAAGGAATGCAAATTAATTCAGAAAACTTTTATATTGTTGGCCTGGTGCAATTATTATTTAAATAAGACGGTAGAAGAGAAAATACTGTGCTTGGTGTATACTTATTTTGGCGTAACTTTTTGAAAAAAATTCTGATTCATATTTTATCTGTATAATTTACTATTATATCAAAGCTAAGCTTTTAATATCAAATAATTATCAGGCAACAAGCTTTCCAATGCTCTTGCTTTCAACAAAATATAATTCAAGTTCATTTAAACGCTTGAAGATTATCGCGTTCGATCAAAAGTCTTGAATTAGACTCAGCAAATACTGAGAGAATTCAGGACATAATGTGTTTACAATGCAAATTCTAGGATTTAAGATTTATCTCCAACAGCACAACGCAAGAAGCCTCATAACGAAATGATTGGCTAAACATTTTTACTGTATCTTCGTGGATTTACAGAATATTCTTAATTTTTACTTAATTAGATTTTCTTTATCGAAAAATCTATCAGGTATCTGAATATTGGATTAAATATTTATTTAATTAGATTAGTTTTAAAATCATTAGAAATAACCTGAAGCGTGATGTGATGTAATCATTAACGGATCGTGACGTATTCAGTATCCGTTACTTTTATGCATAAACTATACTTCTCAAACCTTCAACACAGCCAAGAAAGCTGCGCACTATCGAGGCGCTATTCCTATTTATCAAAATTAGGTGGAAGGTTTCAACTTAAATTTTAAACAGTTTCCTCATAACTATCAAATTTGTATTAGTTTTTTTAAAAAAACCTTTTTATTACTTCAAAGAAATAATTCACTAATATGTGAGTCCCAATTTTGTTAAAGTAATGCAAAGGACCATTAGCCAGTGCGGGTGGTAAAAAGGATTAGCTACAGCGTTGCGAGCTCCAATCACGCCCTAGAAATGAGCATGGTGTTCGATCAGTGAATTGTCAGTATCGTCAGGTATAGTTCATTTTCGATTGCTAAAGAAGCTGGGGGAAAAACAACGTTTTCAAAACAAAACGTTTCTTACAGCTACAATTAATTTGTAAGAAAACTTCTTGTCCAAAATAAATTTTCTGATAGGATAGCGAAATTTACATTAAATTTTCCGTATAAAGTATTTTTTTATCTTTCGATAAAGATGTAGGGGTGATTGGGCATACGATCTTGTCATATTAGCGTGTTTTCAAAAATACTGTACAATAGTCGCCAAAAGTGCACGGGATAGCGTTAATCCACATTTTGCCCGTTTGCTGTCAAATGAGGAGTATAAAAAGATGATGGCCACTAAAAGATAAGTTGAAATTTGATTCAGTTATTTTCTAATAAAGGAGTTTTTAATTAAAACTTCATTTAACCCTTTCGCTACGAAGGATTTTTGCTTCCTCGTAATATTTGATAGGAATAACATAATCGAGTCCTTAATTATTCGGGCGTTTTGAGGCGCTTCAGTAAGGAAAGTGTTAATAAATACATCAAAATAGCCGAGGGCAAATCATTGAAAATTCTGTAATGTTTACTGCATACACTGAAACACAGTAAAATTTCGGTCATGGAATAAATACATGGCGAAATTCCTCCTAGCTGACCTCAGATGCTAAGAAATTAAGATTAAGATAAGAATTAAATAAGCCAGAGATCGTTTGAGATTACTTCAGATATTCACGACATTACGACACTCGAATAAAGCGCCGCCGAGTGTCACAAACATACTCGTAGATGTCACTCATTGGTGATTAGTTCTTGCCACGTGGTTTCGCATTCCCACGTAATTAAGAATTTACGCGTCGGCAATGAATTCGCCTGTCTTTAAGTCCGCGTCGAAAGATTTCAGGAGTTCTTTAAGGGAAATATAGTCGGGTACTAGGTTCGTTGGCTAATTAATAGATTTAAATTCAATGATTTAGGGGTGAGATGAGCTTTGTTGTTAAGTAAGGGATTGATTTGATTGCGTTATACAGGGTGTCCGTCAAAGAATGTCCGAGTTTTAACGGTATATTACAGGAGTTTATTTTGTAATAAATACAAGAAAGACTAGGTTAGTTTTCCTTCAATTTTATGTATGATTTTTTATAAGTGCTCAATGTGTGCGCTTTTAGTGATACGGCACACATCCAACGAAAATTCCATTCTTCCCATTCTGTCTGCAGCGAGTCCGGAGTAACGGAATAGATGACACTGCAACTGTGAAAACGATGTAGTGGTACAAGCGCATGAGCTTATATGAAACTGTTGGAGTTATTCTTTATTCGTCACCTTTAATCACAACTGTCGAACGATTACAGATAATACTATTACAATTTGAAACTAGGACATTCTTTTACGGACACCCTATATAATGGTTAGAAAAGGTTTTTGCGTAAATATTAACCCTTTATCTCATACGGCTCATTCCAAATTAAGTTCCTATCATACGGATCATTATAAATTAAGTTCCATCTGTTTGTCCTCCCGATATACCAGTGGAATTCTTAGAGATTATATCTTTAAATTACACAAATACATAAAAAGTTTCATTTATTTATGTAATTTATTAAGGTTTTTCTTTGAAATGACACAAATATTTCAGACAAGTTACACCTTTTACAAACAGCTGAATACAACATAATGATTAACGTAATGAAATGTGTATATTGATATAAAATATTTTGTGCTCTGAAAGATAACAGTTGTGCATCGGCAATAGGTGACAATGATTAATTTTGAACAATTAATGCACAATAGAAGGCATGATGTCATTCAAACCAATTAGTTTTCATTTCACTTTAATTAATATATGAGCATCAAATTTCATTTATATTAAACCTTGCATTATTTCAATTTGTATTCATATATTGCAATTATTAATAAAATTCGTATTCCGCAAATAGTAATTCACAATTTAAAAAAAAATTTACTATTCTGAATTTGAAATTTTAAAATTGAAAATTTTGCCCTCCAACTTCTTAAAATTCACTTATGCTAACCAAACATAAATTAATAACTTTTATAATTATAAATGCATAACAATTACCAATAGATAATACATTCTATAATGATATAATACCAAGAGTAAATTTATATTTTAATTTTTTTAATTATCTAATCCTTTAATATATTGAAATTAATATTCAACATATTATTTGACTAATGAAAAATTAAGAGACACATTATAACCTCTTTTTTTCTTTAAATATACTATTTGTGTGCTGCCATCTATTATCTTTTATTTTTAACAAAATCTTGTGTTGACTTTTCTTTTCTTATTACATCAGCTACATTTGTTCTTATCATACATTATAAGAGTGCTGTTTACACAAGAGTTATCTTATTAAAGTTTTTTAATTGTTGAAATAAGGATTTCAGCAAATTTACTGTAATTTACAACTTTCTTTTATCTTTTAATCTTTGCGGACAATAAAAATAAAAAGGTAAACTTTAAACTGAAAATGATATACAGACGTGTCTTATAGTATACACTATTTTCTGCATTTTAAAAAAGAATAATATTTGGTGAATGGTAATTGTGTCAAACTGTAGGAATTGAAGGGAAAATAAAAAAAAACTTCACATTAAATAATGAGTAAATTAAATTTCCACCTACAAAATTTGTTTTAAAAAGGGTAAATAGATAATTAATATATTTTTTAGTAATATTGATAGATAATATATTTTAATTTAGCTAATACAGAATCGATGAAAATACTGATACTAGGTATTATTTCCTCTTACTTCAAATAGCTTTATTTATTTAAAAAACTTGTTTTAATTTATTGTAATAGAAAAGCTAAAACATCAAATTTTTTTGAAAAAAAATTCAAAATTGCGTTTTTATGCTGCTCCAAAATTTAACGGGATGCCTCTTTTTTGGGGTCATTTAATTATTTTACTTTAATTCTGAACTTATCTTTAAAATCGTTGAAAATTCATTCTTAATTCTTATTGCGAGTTCTAATACCCAGCGTCATAGAATATCTGAGATCCTTCACAAAAAAGTACAATTTGTTATAAACTTTATTGAATATAATGAACCAAACATATGATTTTTCGCGCATTTGGAGAGATAATATCATTGGTGCTATTTACCAAACACAAAGCTTTTATTAACTGGCAGAAAAATGTCCTAAAACTTTTTCCTCTTAAAATTAGTACTTGAAGGTGAATGAGCCCAATCGACCACTGTTTTCAAACCTGCCTCAGTATTAATCTAATGTGAAAAAATATATTTTCTAAGCTATATTTCTCCGGCTGTAATGAATATTTTTACAAACTTTTTTAATGATATAATTACAGGTCTCTATAACTCCGCTTTTTGAAATTGCTTTGAATATTTTGTGTTAACTTTTTTATTGAAAAAAATATTTATATATTCGAACCAATGTCAAAAAGTGGAATTGTCGGGAGCTGTAAGTCTCCAACATTTATCAAATAAAAACCCAGTTAGTTGGGTCAACGTTGGGTGCATACATACGTGTTTATAAATTATGACGCCCGTCACTAATAGCCCTCCTGAAGTACTATGGTATGCCGTTAATTCATCTCAACCATCCCTCTTAATGATATGTTTAGCACTTAAAGTCTTACGACTAATGATGATCCCAGGTTCACCATCGCCAAAATCAATGCCGACCTATAAACGGCCCGTGCAGCAAAAAATATCCGACGAATAATACTCCGTGTAGGGAGTGCACGTTAAATATGATCCAAAGTCCCAACGCTGCGTATGATGTCGCCCTTAAGTGCTGCGTTGGATGCCTACTCAGGTGTCTGCTCGTCACTTGACTTTGACTATTTCCCTCCCCTTCAGGGACATGTCTAAATTGTAGAAATGGCGCGCGATAGATGGCAGCATTTGTCACGTATATGTGTGCATGTGCATGTGCGTGTGAGTGTGTGTGTGTTGTGACTGTCTTACTTGACGAAGGTTTATAAGCGGCTCTCTGAGCAAGCACACAAGCCTGAAAATATAAGTATACCAACCACTTACTTGACCTTGGTTCTTAATTACGACGCCCTCGCCAATAGCCCTCGTGTAGCTCTAGTGCGACGATGATTCAAACCTACCTACCTTAAGACTAATTAGGAGTTCCTGGTAACCACAATAGTACCGTGCAGAAAAACCATCTTTATTCCTATTCCACACCAGTCTTCGTCACCCCATTCAATCATTCAACCCATTCACATCCCATATTCATTTACCCGTCATAACTCAACTTTATTTGAATACCCCCACCCTAAAAATAACCTTGAATGGCTCTCAAAACTGCACCATAAACGCCTAAATATAAATCAAAGGAGACCGTGCCAAAATCCTGTAGTGTCTCGAAAAACAAAACAAAATCAAATTAAACTAGTAACAACTTTACCTTGTTTTAACTAACTAATCCTGCGGTAACCTAAAGGTCAGTAGCTAATTTTCTGTCCTAGCCAAGTATCGAAGGGTTACTATGGCTACCAAACTTTTTCTGGTCAACACACTGCCAGGGCTCCCCTATTACATTGTAGGCAGACCAAGGTCAGGTTTGATTGTATGCAAGGCCGTGGTTAAAAACTTGAAGGCCTGCAAAATTAAGTTGACTACACATAGTACATTTTAAAGAGGTTTTCCGTTGTTTTCAAGTGCCAAAACGGAGCGATTGTTTTGTGTACTCAACAAAAGCTTTGCTCCAAGAAAATACTGAAGTATTCAGTTTTTCGTTTTAATGTTTCACTCAAATCAGTCACTTACGCTGATAGTTACCTATTTGTATTGTTATTACATTTGGTTGTTTTTATACTGTTTAAGATTAGAAACAAATATTAAATATCATTGATTAAAGATACTCATTAGACATCTTTTTCACATCATATTTGCTCCCGAAAAACTAAAAGCAAACCCAAAATAATACAGAAATGTTTAAAAAATTCATAAAGATTTTTCTTTCTTGTGTTACTTTATAAAAATGCTTGAGGTTACACAGTATAGCGTTAACTGCCTTTGACTTAAAGGGTTAAATACTTTTCAAACAGAAGCGTCATAACAAAAAGATAACTAGAAAATGTCATTTTTAATAATAGTAAAAATAGTTTTTTTTTTCATTTAAAGTATTTTAAAATAAGTGCTCGGTTAGCTAAGTATATACCAGTGCAAGAAAGCAAAATTATGATTAAAAAATGTATATAAAAAAAAAATCTTAAACAAATATATGCGAAATAAAATTTATTTTACTTTCTAAAAATTTAAATTGAAACGCATTTAATTTAAATAATACCAACTGTGCGATTTTTCTCTCCAATTGTATGCATTTCAACGGAAATTCATTGTAGTACATCAAAAGAATTGTGTTTTGCTTTTAGCTATGTTTTGAATTGACAAGTAGCTAGAATTTATGCTTTTCATAAAATGTCTAAAAATGCTTCTTTAGGGGGTTTCAGTGTATAGCTGAACATCTTTGACATGTTAGAAGCACCTGTTGTGGTGAAATGCGGTATTTGTATAAGTGCATAACTCAGTATTTCTAAAAAAAAACATTTGAATTGTATTTTAATATATAGACTGTTATTTTCTTTATTGTAAGATGTTTAGTAATAACTTTTTGGCGCAAAATTAATTGAATTGCATCTTTTGTAAGTTCTTTTGATTAGCGATTGAAGATTTCAAGAAAAAACTTTATTGTGTTGTCTTTAAAATAGAAGTGTGTCAACGAAATAAAAAAAAAATGTAACCAATAATTTATTCTGATGGTTTTTTTTTTCAAATATATGAAATTAAAATATATTTCAATATTTTTATTTAGATGAATTGAATCAAGTTTATTTTTATGAGTTTCTGCTTAACGTTATTTATATTGATAATCATAAGATATTCACTTTAATTTGTACATTATTTATTGATATTTCGTATCGATTGTAGTTACTAAACTGAATTCACAATATCAAAATTTTGACACTGATTTTGATTACTGATATTTTTAAAGATTTGAAATACGACGAAGCATAATTAAGATAACAAATTATTGACCGTTTCATTTCTTGACTTTTTCACTTATTTTCCTTGTTTAACATTTAATTTTTTTATGTGTTATTATTCAATTTTATGACTGCTAATATATGAAAGTTGTTAACGTTTGCAGTGCACTTTTTAATATGAGTTTAACATATTAAAAATTGCAGTGATTAGAATGAATACTTTATCCCACATCCTAACACTTAAATACTCTAATAAAAATATTACATCTGAATAAAAACGAATAGTCTTCCTTAAGTCTGACTTAACTACCACAAAATATCTTATTACCTCTGTTTGCATTCGAGATCTTGACCTACATTCCTTAATGTATGAATACGTAACTTTTATACGGAATTGTAGAAATTCGTAATCAGCTGTTACAATAACCGTCTGCCTTTGTGTCGTAAATAAACTAACTAGAAGGTTTTCGAATAGTTAACATGCTAGTAATTTCAATACAAAAAGAACTACCTACACTCTTTATGTTATGATAATTGTAAGGCAAAGTTTGGATAGGTGAATTGGCCAACTTGGTTTTACTCGACGCTTTTTTATGTAGATATATTTAGGTCTCTAACCGAGAAAGTTAATGATAAGAAAAGAGCTTTCAAGTAAAAATTGTTGAAATAGTTTCCTAATAACTGCTTTTGAAGTAGCTTAGGAAGCAAATCTGTCATTATTTTATAATTTTATAATTTCAATTATAGTTTACGAGTATTTCGCATTTTTATTTCAAATTGTCGCAGAGTTTAATTTTTCCAACATGAAAATAAGAAGACGTGTCTTCCATAATATTTAAGGTACAATTGTCGATGCCAAAAACATTTATTTCTGTCAATTGTATTTAAATATTTCAGAATTTTTACCATAATAATTACATAATTACAGCAGTCCTTGGTTGAAAGTAAAATAAATCGTGCTATTTTCTATTCGGTACCTTGTTTTCAGTTCTTAATTATATAAACATATATAAAAATACCTCACCAAAACACATAAATGCATTTTTAAAAATATGGCAAACAGCTTTAACTGCTTTAATCCCAGCATTCTAAACAGTCACAGCTATTTGTGACTCCACGTTACGTCTATTTTTTTGAATAATAATAGTTTTTTTTTTTTTAATTTATACCCCAAATTAACCCTTCTACCCACACATAGCTAATTCTGAAACCACCAAAATACCACTAAACGTTTATTATTGCTTTAAAAATGCTCTCTCACAAGTACTAGCCGGTACTGGGCGTTGTTCTCTTGGACTATTTTGGTCGGCAAAGAGTTAGCGTGCTGTATGCAAATTCGGAAGTCACGTAGACCCCCCTCCCCTCCCCCTTTAGATCCTTATACGTACTTAAGAATACACTGAGAAAAGATAAAATAACCAGTTATTCTACTTAGTGAAAAAAAACTAACTGAAAAATATTCTATATAACGCGTCAAATGTACTATTATATAAAACTTTAAATGTATTTTATTTTTTAGTTAATCATAGACAAAGTGATTCGAAAAAAATTTGCATCATAATATAATCTAAAACAACAGTTAAAAAGGAGCAGTAGTTTAATAATGTAACATGTATCTCTAGTGCGTCTTCAAACCAACCAAAAACCTTTGTTATTACATGTATTATGAGCAATTTGGCAAGTTAGGCATGTAATCTAACAAAGGTAAGTTCAAATTGAAATTTTAGATTATATTATTTATAGATTTCGCGCAATTTTTCCTAAACTCGCGATTTTAAAACTTTGTTCAGAGCTACAATAGCAATTCTTTGAAAATTTGATTATATAGTACTACTATTGGTGCTATTGTGAACCATTAACTGCGTAATATTGTTATTTGTACAACATTATTGTTACTTAGGGAATTAATTTTTTTCTTTATCTAAAAATTTTGCATAGAATCTTTATTATCTGCAACTCCAAACTTTTTTACCTACCAGGTCTTTTAAATTTCTTGTATTTTTTTTAACTTTTAATTTACATCATTAACTTTCTTTAAGATTAGTTTGTTAAATGACTACATTACTTGAATTATCATTTCAGTGTTTTTAAAGGCATTCCAAAATATATAATTCACCATTGTTTTAATAACTGCTTCTATAAAATAACTGGACAGGCCTTTTGTTTTCAATGACGACAGCAATGACGTTACAACTTCTTGATATCTCGCCAATACGGAAATTTATCGCCAGCTCAAGTAAACCTGCGTGTCAGTGGCAACTCGAAATAATAAGTTCGTTATAGATGTCGTGAAATGTAATTATTTTTTCAGACTTGTAATTATTGCACCTTACGTATGCTCCATCACTTGCGATATAATACATTTAAACAGTAGCACGCGTGATAGATTGCTTGTTCCTTTTCTTTTCATAAAATAAAATAAATACTTTGCAATCATTAAGTTAATTTATATATATTTTTTAGTACATAAAATTATTATTCGTGTCATAAACTCATCAGGGAAGAGTAATAGTCTGACAGAGAAAAAAAAGTGATTTCTCTTCAAATTTTAATCGAGATAAAGTATTTATATGTTCTACTTTTTCTTCCAAAAAATCGAAAAATATTGTGTGGGTTCACTAACAAAACTTGTTTTATACTACAGTGGTGGAAATTGATTTATGAGCAGGCAGTTTTTTAACAGTATTTCTTTGTTAGCAGAATATTTATCGATTTAAATTTCATACACTATACACGCTTTGTATAATAGACTATACACATAAATAAAATTTTAAAAAATTCTTTAAAAAAGTTTTTGGTTGATATTTTAGTTTCAGCATAAGGAAATTGATTTATAGACTTTTACATTCCATCTTTATTGATAATTAGTAAAACTACTTTTTTTTGTTAATGATAATTTTATATCGTTTTTTTGCCATGTTAATTAATTTTTTTTTTTTATGTTCTCTTATAAAAGAACGTGGTTCCGATTCTTAAGTATTTATAAATTAGCTTTAGTTATATACAAGATTTCTTCCGAACAATTTAAACTCCAAATATCCTACAACTTTATAAAACCTTAAAACTTAACCATACATTTTAAATCAAGGCATTTCCTACATGCTTCCGGGTCCTTAGTCTTGATTTAGCCGCCTCTTTATCCAACAGTTGACTGACCGACACTAAATCAGATTTTTTTTAATAAAACAAAACTCTGAAACACTTAAACTGGCCAATACGAAGAATAACGACTCGTTGTAATTGATGATAGACTGAATAAAAGTTTTTTCTGAAATTTTCTCTCGCCTCTTCTGTTTAAAGAAGGGTCCAGAGAAAAATTGTACTTGATAAATTTTTTAAAAGGTTTCTATCGTACGTTTTGTCTAGTTTAATTGTTGAGAACTGGTCACTCGTTGGAAAACTTTAATGGGGTTTATTTATGTTGCTTTTGGGTTAGCCAACTACTGTTCTTTTTCACGTCCTGTTCTGCACGGTTATTGCTCAGAACCCTTTTTGTGGTTTTAAGTTAAAGATTAGATTCGACCTAAAGTATTTTTTAAAAAGGGTTATGAAGTTGTCTGATTTTTTTACAATAACAACATTTGATTGTGTTAACAAAATTTGAAAAAAAGTTAAGTACAAAAAACACTATATTTTAATTTTAAAAATAAAAAAACTTAATTATTTTGTTGAATCCTTAACTGAAAAACAAATATTTTTAAACGAAATATATAACTGGTTGACGGGAGAGAAATTTTTCCTGAAATGTATATTTCAAATTCAAAAACACGAAATTTTGTTCAGTTAAAGAAACAGTTGAAAATAGCAAGTTGTTTTTACTGCACATCCCAACGAATTCGCGGGTTGAGATGTTTTCAGTGTGATCGAAGCCTTGTAAAATCGAAGTTTACCTTTAAAACGTTTTAAAGGGGAGTTAATGTCGACCAGTGTGGTTTTTTTTCTACTGGCGTCTTCAGCCCCGGCGAACATTAATTTTTATTACAAATTGAAACTGTGAGCTTGTTACTTTCCTGTTTTTCAACAATTTTTCAGGTTTAGGTTTTAAAAGGGAGTTCCAACGATTAAATTATTGGCGTTTGGGTTTTTGGTATTTTATTTTAGTGGGTAGAGGAACTATCTGGTACAACAAATGAAAAAAATCAATGAACTTTCAAAAGAAGCCATTGAAATTTGAGAAATATGGTATCATTCAATGATTGAGCGAAAGTTGTAAATTATATGAAACAGGGCTTGAAAAACTGCCCGTCCTCGGCGGCCAAAAATTCCTTGAGGACAACGAATTTTTCGAATCCGACGTCCTCGCGGACGGCCATTTCCCGGTTAATGTTCTAAATACATTTTTAATTTTTGTTATCTTACAAGAGTCTAGCATTAGGTTACTAAAAGTAATCTAGTAGTATTTCTTTTATTACTGAATACTGTAATCCTACTAACTACTAATTAATAGTGTATTTTATATAAATGTTTGTAATAAATAAAAGAAAATATTTTTATTTATTTAGAAGTTATTTATATAATTAGAGTTTGAAGTGTTAGTTTGAAAGGAAAACGGGTACATTGTCGTCCTCGAGGACGGGTAAAATTTTTGAGGTTTTTCGAGCCCTGATATGAAATATACAAGCAATACAAAACTGAAAAATAAGAAATTAAAAATTTATTTAAAAAATCACTCTGCTAATACTAGTTCGTCAGGGGACGGAGGTGGTGTTTCTGATTGTGGTAAAGCATATGATCAAAACCCACTCAGCAACGAAAACAAATGGAGGATAACAGTCGAAAGAACTCAACAATCCAAGAATAAACAAATTGACGTACTTGTTCACAAGGATAAATGAAAAAGAGACAAATGTAGTTTAGGTATTTAAATTTAATTTTTAACACAACTTTAATACAATAATGAATAATCTTATTCAATAAAAATAGGTAAATTGATCCAGTGAAAGCGTAATTTTGACAAGTATTTAATTTAAATAAAATAATTATTTAACCTTTTATGTTATGGTGCATTAATTTTCTATTATTAAGGAAGCTCATGACTACATGTGTCATCATTTCTTAAATTTTTATAACTGTCTTTAGTTTAAAATTCGAGTGCTATAATTATTGAGTAATAAAACTAAATAATGCTTTTATATTTATCCCGAAAAGATTTAATAAATAAATATGCCTATTATTATTTTAAGGTTGACATAATTCTCAAGCTAAGAAATCCGAAATCAAAGCAAACATCATCTATTTCAGTGAATGTAAAGTTATCGTCCAGACACATTGACTAATTTATTCTCTGTTCTTATTTTAATCCGAATTTTACGCTCAACGATATTCGTATTTACTTGTAAGAACTAAATCAAAAATTGCAAGAATAAGAGTCTAAAACTAAGATAGATAGTTACCAGAAATAGATAGTTAACCAATCATTACCACTGACCAACTTATTAACTACCGTGACTTCCCTTGCTTTGGAAGTTTCCAAGTTGTCTTTCCAACAGTAATCGTAAATATCCAATAAATCAATGAAATTTATTCCGATATTGGCATTTTCATGTTGTAATGGTTCTTGTTATGTTAACAGAAAACAAAGACCTATAAATATTTTCAGAAATTAACGAAATGAGACACAACTAAAATTTAGAATTTATTTTTATTTAAAATGTATCAAATGCCTAGAAAGTAACAAATTCACTATTTTCTTGAAAATAATAAAATCAATACTACTTAAATATTTATATTAAGTTGGGGACTTATTTTTTATTTAAAATTTTGACTGCGACTGTCTTAAATTTTGAGACGGAACAATCAGTCAAACTTCATGTTAAGATCAAAATTTATTGATTTAAAACTGTTGCCAATGGAAAATTTACGGCTACATCAATTTAAAATGAGCATGAATATATAATATACAAACGATAACAATATGAATAGTATACAAACTAAAGTTAACTTTCCTCAAACATTATATCTGTTACGTTTTTTAATGAAATTTATCGGTAAAATATGGAATTTTTTTCTCAAAAAAATACAAATTATTTAAGAAATAAAATTTTCAAAATTTAGACACGTCCGAATTTAGAAGAAATTTGTGTGGGTTTTAGTTAAAATCGTACTTTTTCGTATTTTCTTAACGTTTTATCTTAATGAACAAAAACCTGTTTTCCTCTAATTTTTTATTTCAATAGTCAGCATGTTTGCACAAACACTCAAAAAACCTAATTTTTTCTTTAAATGACATAAGCACAGTTTGTCATTTTAGTTACAAAAGAAAATAACCCTTTTTATAAATATTGATTATAAAAAAAATCTACACTAAACTCTTGAGCTGCACTGCATTTCAAGCTAATTATTATAAAGGGTAATATTAAAGAACGTAGTCACGTGTGGCAGGTGCTGTCACATATAGAAAAGTCATTGAACCTTGAAGAATATTAATCGCCTAAAAACTGGTAAAATAGAAAGAAAATTTATTTAAATGTACTTTCCATTAAGTATATATAGTACATTTAATCTCAAACATTTCATTAATACATGCGATCAATTAAGGTTTCTTTTATTAACAAAGAGTGATCCCCCACAGATCACATTTGCTGGCTCAACGTGACGAAGCACGTTGTTCTGAACGTCTGTTATCGAATCGAAGTCTGATCCAACTATATTTATTCTGAATCTAAGCTCAAAGGGAAAATCGGAAGCGTTATTCCATATTATAATTGTCGGAACGGATATATTTTCATATAATTTCGTACAAGTCCCGGAAATGATCAATTAATTGCTTCCTATCTATACTGTATCAGAACACGAATATTCTCTTTTATAACAAGTTATTATGGTACAAAAACATCGTTAGGTTCTATACCAAATTCATTACACTTATTTTGATACTATGTTGCATAAGAACACTCGTTATGAATATTATTTGTTACCTAAAGGAGTTTTATTTTGAGGATATAATGAGATTCTTGGGAAATAAGATTTTCACATAATTTCTTATATATTTTTGAACATGGGTATATCAAACCATACGCTTAAAATTGAAGCTTATTCTATTTTAACTGAATGGGGGAAAAAACTTTATTTTACGTACGGTGTTATTCCATAAAAACAATGAACTCTCAGTTTCTTTCGTTAAAAAAAGAAGTAAAATACAGTCGAACCCCGCTATAGTGAACCCTCTACGGAACCAACAATTGGTTCACTATATCCGAGGGTTCACTATAGCCAATTTTTCTGGAATAAAGTTTTATACGATATAAAGCTTTTACAATAATAATGGTTTTACATATCCTGAATTTATTGAATAAATAATTGAATTAAAAATTAATTATTTAATAAACTAAAAATAATTTATTTATTTTTGAAATTTTCCCAAAATAAATATTCCAAAAGAATGCAAATATATTCAGTTTGGTAACTAATATTTGAATGTTCACGAAACACATTGTAGAAGAAAAAAATTAGCATTTTTTGGCTTTTCTCCTTACAGAAGCCCCCATTTTTCTGACGGTCACCTTCTATTCAAAATGTGTCTCAGATCTTTCATAGGAAATAACAGAGTAACATAACAGGTTAAATTTGAAATCGGACACCGAAAGTTCTCTATAAGCGAACTCTCATTTTCAAAGTAGTTCACTATATCCATATTAAATAACATTAGTTAAATAGGAGTTCGGAAGGGACCATTGAAAAGTTCATTATAAGCGAGGATTCACTATATCCCAGGTTCACTATAGCGTGGTTCAACGTTCTTAATTAAATTTCTGTCCCTTTATCAATATACGTATGACAACAAGAATTTTCATATTGTAGTATATAGCTACTTAGTTTTGCATATTATCTGAGTGCGGCTCGTTCAAAACTGCGGAACCATTCTTACAATTAGTTCAGGTCTAAAATTCCATAGGACCCAAAGTCTTACAAATAGTTTTTTTAAAAAACTATTTATTCACATTATATTATTTTATGCAATATTTAACCTCTGAACATCATAATTTTTTTGTTGATATTTTAACACCAATGACACTCATATATGGAAAAAAACAAAAAAGCAGATACCTTTTTTTGCAACATTACAGTCAATATTTAAGATTAATAATGATATATACATTGAATAATATTAAATAAAGTAAAAATAGACTACCTTTACAAACGAATAAATAGCGTTTAAAACAATTCAAAGGCAAACACTTAAAAAATGTATCTAGTATTAGAGTCAAGTATCTAAAAAGTAACAAGAACAAGAATCAAGATTTTTCAAGTACGGTTTCACCTTTTATTTGAAAAGGACCGGTTTACCGTAGCTATTTCCGGAATATACTACACAAAGCATTTTGTCTTTGACTTATAATATGCCTAATGCACGTGCTTCGCTAACCATGAATGCTTCCTAGGCCAACCATAGCGACAACGCAAAATTCGAGGGGGTTTATGAGGTGGCAAATCAGTTAACTATTTAACTAGCAGATGGCGCCACACAAGTCATCTTGTTTTCACACTTTATTTGGGTGGGCCAAACCTCCGAAAAAGTTATGTAAAAAAAAAGTTATTAAAAAATTTGCACCAGTGGATGAACCCATATCGCCTCCCTAAACGTCTGAAATTTAAAATAATACGTTTGTTTAAAATTTAATGTAAATTTAAGTATATGATGATTTTTTTTTGTATAAATTAATACGAAAGGATTGCATAATGCATATAGTGCTCATAACAATTGACTATCTTCTTTTCTTTTTAACGTAGAAAAAATTAGCATAAATATCAATTCCGTTTGAAAGCTTTTAGAAATATATTCATTTATTATATGTTTTGGTGAAGCTGAGCCTAAAAATTAAACGCATTGAATTATCACTGCAGCTTGAAAATTTAAGCGTTGCTCGGGCTCTAAAAAGTGACAATATTAATAAAATTTTAGAGTTAATATAAATTAAATAATTGGTTTTAAAATTAATTTAATATGTTTAACTAATTTTATATATTGAATAATATATTACTTTTATTTGTGTGAATATATTCGATATTTAACATTATATGGTTCCTATTGACATCATGGGGCAATCGTTCCAGTATATGATAGTATATTAATAAAAATATATTTAAGGGTTATTTTAAAATTTAAAACATAACAAATACTTTTTTAAAAAATCCTAATCAGCCTAAGAGTAAAATTTTGATAAACATACTCATCAATGATCTGTTTTGATATTAGGCTCTTAAATTTTTAGTTTTTTCTTCTTAAGTGTAACATGTTTTGATAATAATTGCCTATTAATGATGCATTTGCAGGTAAACTTATGTTTATTGATCACACTTAAATATCCTACTAAGAAAACAAATGGGAATAGTAGGTGGTAATCATGTTGCTGTAATTATTTATTTTTGAATTAAAACACATATTTTAAATTTATGTGTTATTCAGTATTAATTAGAATAAGTCCAAAATATACTTGAACCCCAAACTACATGAATTGACATGGCCTCTTTATGAAATGTGATATTTTGCTTCCGATATTGCCCATCGGTATTTTTCAACATAAGTTATTATATTTAAAATACCTGGAGATACACAAACCTATTATGCAATATTTCGATTTGATAATGATAACATGTGTGATATATGATAAGGTTCATCACGCCTTTTTCATGCATCTCATATCTATACAACAAAAAGTCTCACACATCAAACTGATTTTTAAAAAAAATCCTACTGATCAAAACCACATATACAATGAAAATAAGTAGTACATATTTAGAATCGAATATAAAAAGATGTAAGTGGGAAAATACGGATTCGTAAAGACGCATAAGTATATAGAAATTGGAACTAATAATAATGAAATCGGTTATATTTATTTTCAATAAAATTGCATATTTTGGCTTCAAAGATTTCGTTTGTTCTTATAAAATGTATCTTGTTTTGCGTTGCCAATGATGGTGTAGTTCCTTTAAGGCACAACTTAATTATATTATTTTTGATAAATAATTATCAATAAATGGGATCCCTATTTTTATTAAAGGTCTTTTTATACATTAATTATTGTGTGTTTTTCCAAACAAAGAACTATCTTCTCTGCGAAGAAATCTCGCCAAATTTGGCTCGTTGCTAAACACGTGGTTATCGTGAAAGCGTGTCCAACATCATTTGTTATGTGACATTGGTGGTAAAGTCTCCGCATCGATCCGTCATTCGAAAGAGTCTCGAAATATCAATCAGATTAGAAGGAGGCGCTAACTGTTATTTATTCAGATTGTATTTTCACAACTTTGTTTTCTCTTTTCATTGAGAAGTCTTCAAGCTAGCACTGTTCAAGTTGAAGGTAAAATACTTTTTTGTTACCTGAGGGTTTGTGTTTATATAGTTGATTAGGTTAGGTTTGAATTATCGTCGCACTAGAGCTACACGAGTGCTATTGGCAACGGGTGTCGTATTTTACAACCCCTGGCAATAAATATGGAATCATCTTTCAAAAAGTAAACCAATCTTTATTCAACAGCGCGTAGAAATTTCAAAGTTAAACTAGACCAAACAAAAACATATTTAATTAAAAGTAGACGATTTAAGACACAAGTTTAAAACACAAACAAGTTGACTAAAGTGATATAGCATGAATAATGTTAGTTATTATTAACCCAACTGGAGAAATATGTAAGGACTCAGTGACGGCTCGAGAAAAAAGTATGGAATCACCATGCAGTTTCTGTCTTGAA
This sequence comes from Hylyphantes graminicola, assembly GCA_023701765.1. NCBI lineage: Eukaryota > Metazoa > Arthropoda > Arachnida > Araneae > Linyphiidae > Hylyphantes > Hylyphantes graminicola. Next base: position 14,691,637 of record CM043123.1, read on the forward strand.
ATCCAGCAACAGGTATATTTGCAAATGATGCAAATTAATCGTAACATAAAAGACGTGTTACCGATATCATGTTATCATTTGACAAAGTTATTTTAGTGCAAGCATAGCTCCGACAAAAGAATTATCTGATGAGGTCGGGCAAGGCATAGTCAAGCTACTCAAAGAAGGACTGTCTACCAGAATTGTGGCAAATCGAGTAGGCTGCTCTCAATCTGCAGTAGCAAAGATATTTTTATAAAGTTTAAAAAAACCAAGATTAATTCAAAAGAGAAGCGCAAAGGACGCTCAAGGAAAACAAGCAAGGGAGACGATCGAAAATTAAAGTCACTTTGCCTCCAGAACCACAAACAAACTTCAACAGTGTTGAAAATGAAATGGGCTGTTGATGGCTGTTGAAGCGGGTGTTGATGTTTGCGCCAGGACAGTACGAAATCGACTTCGGGGGATGGGATTCACTTACAGAAAGGCCAAAAGAAAGCCGGCCCTGACAACTGCCCAGAAGAAGAAACGTCTACAATGGGCTAAAAATAAGGCAAAGTGCATTGTAGATGTTTGGGAAAAGGTAGTATTCAGTGACGAGTCACAGATTTGCGTTGGTCATAGAGACGATGCAGGAACATTCGTTTGGAGACGAGGAACGAAGCTTACTCAGACGGCTTCATTAAGAAACAAGTAAAGTTCCCAACTACCGTTCTGATCTGGGGTTGCATGTCAAGTAAAGGGCCAGACGAAATGGTTGTCGTTAAAACAACTGTCAATTCAAATATTTATATTGACATTTTAGAGCATTTCCTGACCCCATCCATTGAAAATGCATATGGAGATGAAGATGTCGTGTTCCAGGACGATAACGCCTTTTGTCATAGGGCGAAATGTGTAAGGGATTTCCTTGCTGATTGGTAAATTCCTACCATGGATTGGATTGCCAATAGCCCATACTTGAATCCAATTGAAAATATGTTGTGGAAACTAAAGAAACTCGTCCAGGCGAAATCTCCACAATGTAAGGAAGATCTGATAACTGCCATTCGCAGATCTTGGAAAGAAATTAGCACTGACTATTGTCAATCATTAGTAACATCTATGCCTGCATGGATTAGGGCAGTTATCAAGGCACGTGGAGGTGTTACGAAGTATTAGTACAAGGTGAATATGGGCTGAGTCCATACTTTTTTCCCGCGTTGTTAGTGAGTCCATACTAATTTCTTTGTATACTTACTGTGAACTGCCCCTATCACGCACAAGATGATGTTATTTGACTAGTTTATGTTTATAATCTGTAGTTCACATGTTCTACTTTCAATAAAACATGTTTATGTTTCATCTGATATTACTATGTTATTTTTACATGCTTTTAACTGTCGACAACATAATTTCTTTTAAGGTGATTCCATATTTATTGCCAGGGGTTTTAGAACCACAGTCAAGTGATGAGCCAACACCTGAATACTATAGTTGAAAAATTATGTAAAGTATTGTTTGTAGTACATTAGATTTTACTCAATGCCCCTTAGATTAATGCCTATAGTGTTATGCCACATAAATGGAAATGATTAGTTCGAGAATTACTGAAATTGAGAAATACAAATACATAAGACAAGCAACAAATTTTTCTACATCAAGCGTTTTACTGCCTAGCCTGAATCAGCAAATTTTCATAATGGGAAAATCGTCGGCATGCATTCCATATGATTACATTTCACGTAAAAGATCCCTTGAGTGCCCATTCAACTTCGATGGGCCATTTCACCATTATTAACTTCAATAATTACTGCAATCTGCGCTAATTTGAAAATCCAACCAACTAAACTATTAGCACTACAAAAAACAAACACCAATTTTCATCCAGGATTCACAATTACTTACTCTTTATGCCCACACAAAAGATTCTTAAATTTTCACGATGAACATAACAAAGCGAATCTTTAAAAGTTCTCTTTATATCGACATGCTTTCCCGAGCTTTGGACCAAAATTTAGATAAATGAGGAACGGGTTTGGACTTTTTAAAAGTAGGGCTTCCATTTACGGCAAGTCCAATAAGCCTTAGCGAAGCGTGTAAAAGACGCTTTCGCTACACTTTGAGCTGAGTTTTCCATATTTTAAAATATGCTTGTTTTTTCAGATGGGAATAGGTATAAGTGCACATTAGATTGCAAAATGGGAAGGGGTTGAAGAGAAAATTATATTTTATTTCCAAAAACCTTTTCAATAACTTTATTTATAGCTATCCATACATTTAAGGTAAATCGCAAGTTGTATAAATATGTATATGAATTTATTTAAATAGAAAAATAATAGTGTAAATAAGAATTTTCGATTCTCACTTGAAATAAGTTTATAGAATAGAAATTAATATTAAAACGCTTTTTGAATTACATAAACACGCGTTATACTCAAAAATTATTTCAAAGAAGAAAACTACATTTTCTACACATAAAAAGCGGCAGGTTTTTAATTTTAATTATTGTTTATTTTTCATCCGATTTCACTTGAGAGTTTAAGTGAATATTACGTTTTAAAATACTTTAAATTATAGCAAAATATAATATAAAAAAATTGAAGAATCGAATGAAGAACTTTTGTATATCATAAATGGCTATAGATGACCAGAAAAAAAATTCAAAAGTGATGATGCCAAATTGCATCATTGGGACTGAAAGGGTTAAACCGGATTTGAAATTCACAGTTTTGACAAATCTTAAATTTTAACATAAAAAAATGAAAGCATAAAAATAGATAAGAACATGATTGCACCATATTATTCTTTTATTCTTCTCTTTACGAAAAAAAAATATGCAAAACTTGACATTTAAAATTTAAGCTAGCTTAGCTGCAATACAAAGTAACGTTGAAAAACGCATATCTGTTTGTTACTTTAACCAAATCCAATAGAGTTAAAAACCATCATCACAGATAACATTTCAAAATGTCACATTTTACGTGAATAAACTAAAGTTTAAAGCAACCTCATAAAAGCAATATTTTTCGAATTGCGTGACTTAAGTTGTTAATGGTATCAATGCGATGTCTGGAATAAGAATTACTGTTATTTTCAGGTAACTCCAAAATATACTATTTTACAAAATTGTAAAAGCCATTAAGGTTATGTATGAAAAAAAGATTCATATAACTTGAAATTATGTTTATTTGTTGAAGTTATTTACATTTTTTGCTTGAAATTTATCGAAAGAAATAAATATTTGAGGCTTGTAGCTATTCTAATGCACCCAGGATCAATATATTTTTTATTTTTTATGTTTGGGATTGTAAATATTGTTTCATTGCAAAAAAAAAAAAGTTTTTAAATTTTATATTTATAAGTAACTTACTCTATAAGGTTTATGCTGTAAAAAAATTCTCTCTTTACTCTTTATTATCCCAAACTTTCCTGGCTTTGTTTAAAGCTTATATCGCTTCTTTTTGTCTCTGGAAACATAAGTACAATCATTTAACAAAAATTCTTTTAAAAAGTTCAGAAGTTTAATAGATTAAACCCAGCAGATACCACTCCAAATCGCCAGTAATTGAGAAAGATGTAAAAGGTGTTATCGCGTGTAAATTTTTTGGAATCGAAATGGACATATTTTGACAATTCCAGGAAAGTTACGGTCTATATTTGGAATTTTTTCTAAATTTTTACCGAAAATTATTGATATGTTTGAGAACAATTTCTGGTAAAAATAAGGCAGTTTGGGTGAAAAGTTTCCAGTCGCGTTACTGATTTTTCTTTGTTGTGTACAGTCTCTATATGTGAAAATTAGAGTTATGTTATTCAGGCATATTTATCATTTATATAATTTTGGCTTTGCTAGCTACATAACTTCAATTTGATAGCAGCAACTAATTGGAGAACTTAAACTTTCTCCATGTTGCATACACGTTGTACTAGGGTATCTAAGATCAAAATTTGGCAAGTTTTAAGTTCAAAATAGAGATTTTTATCTAGACAATCTGTTTTGACTTATATTTTCTTCGTACTTTGAATGCGATATTTTTTAACTTAAAGATTCAAGATAATGTGTGCTGCGAAAAGTCAACCTTTTATTAAGTGCACTAGTTTTGTGTTTCTGCGAGCATTTCTGAGAACTAGATAGTTTTTTAACTTGAAGATTCAAGGTAATGTGTGCTGCGAAATGTCAACTTTTTATTGAGTGCACTTTTTGCCTCTGCGAACGTTTTTGAGACAAACATCCTGTGACAAAGGAAACGCGGATGGTACCATACCGGGATTCGAACCCGATTCCTTTTGTTTGAAACCAAAATGACAAATAGGAAACAGCATCCACATTACGCAACGGGAGGAAGTGAGGCATAATTGGACTGTTCTTCTTGGAGGGTTGCCACACCTCCTTAAAAGGAGGATTTAGGAAAACAAATATTGGTTTTGTTCTGTTTTAATAAGTATGTAATATTCCTTATAAGCAATATTTTTGAATAAAAGACTGATTAGTCCTCCGTGTAGCAAAAAGAAACATAAAATAGCGCTCTCGATTAGTTATCTAAGGTTAGGTTAGGTTATGTTTGAATAATCGACGTACTAGAGCTACACGAGGGCTATTGGCGACGGGCGTCGTATTTTAGAACCACAGTCAAGTGACGAGCCGACCTGAATAGGCACACAATGCAACCGTTAAGGGCGACATCGTACGCAGCATTAGGACTTTGAAGGATATTTAACGTGCACTCCCTTACACGGGGTATTATTCGTCGGACATTTTGGCTGAACGGGCCGTTTATAAGTCGGTATAGTTATTTTGGCGATGCCCGGACCCAAACCTGGGACCTATGCTATACGAGTGCCTAACCTACTGGGCTCCCCAGCCCATTAGTTATCTAAGAATAAGAAATTCCTTATTTATGTATTTCTAAAATATGGTTAACCTTGTTCTGTTTAAACAATTTCCAAACTCTGAATTTTCTGCTTTGCAGTGACTATTCTAGCTTTTGTAAATAGTTTGAGACTAAAATATTTTCAAAGAATGTTTATTGAAACCACCTACTTCTGTGGCAAAGGGAAAACGCTAATAAAAAAAATTCGAAAACAAATTACATCTTTTGATTAAAAGCTATGATCATCTTAAAATGCATATGTTTTCTCTTTGAACCCAATGAGCTCAAAATCGAATGACAATTAATATAAAAATACAAAATAAAGAATTTGCGTTTAGAGTTTATTACTTTACTATTCTACTAAAAAAAAATTGTGATTTTTTTTATATCTGATCCTCTTTAAAATAAGTGCATATGCGGCGCATTAAATATACAAAACATTTTGTTTTCGAAGTTATATCAATTTTCTACGTTGCATGATGTTTCGCCATAACAAACATTGTGACATGAACAATTTTCAAAATGTCATGACGTCATACACGTCAACCGCTTATAGCTACCCTGCTGTGACAAAAAATAACTCCATTTGGATGTATTGTGTAGAGAAACGATACTTTGCATAATGTAGGCAATTCATATTTTTGTAACTTACAAACAGTAACATTGTAAAGTATTATATCGCACTAGTTAGTTAAATCGATTTATTTACATTTTATCACAAAAACACAAAGTGTCCAAAACATTTGTTATAAATAGCTTGCTGCTTTAAATAGTTGATACTGGGTTTCCATAAATACCATTTCAAATTTGAATAACTGCAAAGAGATGACAGTTAGTGATTGTTATTGTTATTTATTTTATTGAATTATTAATCGTTAGGGGGTGTTATTTTAGTGTTTTAAAAAAAATCAAATTTCGACTATAAGTGGATTTAATAAATCGTATCTTAATTTGTAAGAATGATTTATCAAATTGAAAAATGAAAAAGTAAAATGTCCCTTTCATCTAAATACTTAGACTATTGAATACATTATATTAATCTATTGAAGACGATTGAAGTCAGTCTATGATATGATCACTTATATTTATTATTTTTTCCTTTCTGGATTAATTCAAAAAAGGAAAATAATAATATGATTTTAATCTTCTGAGTATTATTGTATATTTTTTATTTATTTATGCAACAGTTTTCCGAGCAATAATCCTTTATTTCAAAAGTTTATGAAGGTTGAATTTGTATTGATATCTACTTCTTTTCATTTGGAAATGATTTTAAGATCAAATACTTGAAACCCATGCCAAATTCTGATTTTTTAAACGAATATATTCTATAAAATATTGAATTTTAAAGTTTATGCTTAGAAAAAATCTTTTGACCACTTTTGACCATTTCCAGGCTGATAGGAAACTAGAGCGCAAAACCGTATATAAATATTACCATATTGTGTAAAACATTTAAATTGCTGGTACTTTATGTAGTTGTATGTATTATTTAGTTAGTATTTTATGTAGGTCAACAATTAAAATTATTTTATTAGCTTCAAAAAATTAAAGATAGATTCAGAGGATTCATAAACAATATTTTGATATCAACCATAGAAAAATTGAATTATTTTGCAATAAGTGTTTTAAATGATCACTAACTTTTAGTTTGTAAAATGTAATGACAAAATCATAAAATGTCTAAAATATCTCACGTCTCCCCCGTAACGAAATCACTGCACTCACAGTTTGAGAACGTCTGTTTTAACCCTTTCAACTTCATGAGACTGAAAAAATCCCGCCGAGTGACTTAAAGCCAAATCCCTATCTCCCCTTTTGGTATTTTCTATGTTTACACTTGAGATGTGAATGATAACCCAACATGGTATTTTTTACTTACTCTTCAAAATTAACTACACAAGGTTTTTCTTGTTCTATCAAAGTACTTCAAAACAGGCCTATTATTATGGTATTAATTATTTGGGTTTGGTTTTGAATTATCGTCGCACTAGAGCAACACGAGGGCTATTGGCGACGGGCGTCGTATTTTAGAACCACAGTCAGGTGATGAGCCACACCTAAATAGGCACCCAACGCAACCGTTAAGGGCGACATCGTAAGCAGCGTTAGGACTTTGAAGGATATTTAACGTGCACTCCCTTACACGGGGTATTATTTGTCGGACATTTTTGGCTGCACGGGCCGTTTATAGGTCGGCAGCTATTTTGGCGATGCCCGGACCCGAACCTGGGACCTTCCGCATGCTAAGCGAGTGCTTAACCGACTGGGCTCCCCAGCCCCTTATTAATTATTTGATTCACACTCTTGTTTTATTAATAATTTTGATATTAAGTATTCCTTTCATTTTTGTTACATAATCCAATAACGTCATTTAATTTAGAAAGTTTCAAAAAGTAGAGAGAGTTGAAGCGTATTAATTCGGCAATAGTTTAAATCATGGAGTGAAGACCATGGCTTTTAATAAGTCACAACTACAATTACAACTACTAAACTACATCTAGATATTATCTTCTTTATTTTACTATCACAACATTAATTTACAATGCTTTTGGCCCCGAATTTTCTTCTTTGAATTTTTTTTTTAAAGTTCGATTGAAAAATGTATTTAAAAAAGTAAGAAAAAAAGGCTGTGTCAACTTTAAAATATCAATGAAGAGTGCATATGGTTATTGATGATCCATTTGGGATTTATTATAACCCCGAATTCTGCCGGTATACGTTATATTTGGGGGTGGAGTATTGAATCAACAACCAAACGATACTAGACAAATCCTTCTCAAATTTCGAAGGCGTAAAATCAGTATATTCTTATAAATAAGATATCTCGTAGGTTGGTAAATTTATATTTTCAGGCTTTTGTGTGTTTTACAGAGACCCGCTTATAAACCTTCGTCAAGTAAGACAGACAAACACACACATGCGTGACAGATGCAGCCATCTATCGCGCGCCGCCTCCACAATTTAGACATGAAGGGGAGAAACTCTTAAATATTAATATTTAACATGCCAATAACAAGTGACCATTGAAAACAAATTTTGAAGGAAAATGGTTTTAAACTTGAAACGACTATAAAAAATGGTCCAAGACCATAAAGTAAACGAAACCGGCATCTGAATTGCCTTAAAAAAAACGTGTATTAAATACGGTAAATTACAGTTAAAATTATTGATTTAAATCTTATCGACGTTCATCATGCCCTCACACTTATTTAAGAAAAAGCATTAGAGGAAATGACAGTTCTAAACTGGGGATGAGTTTAGTATAATAAAATATTTTTAAACCGATGTAATTTCCATAAACGTGTATCTTACTGCACCATAAATAAATCACATGAATTTGCTTAAACTGCTCTCTATAAAGCAGTGTATTCATTTTATGGGCCCATCGCATCTGGTGCCATCCGCCTAGCACGTGCTGCATCACTTCCGTTTCCTCCCCTGCTCCTCCTGCTCTTTAGACCCCCTACGTCGCCTCACCATCCTCCCCCAACTCATCTTATCTAACCGCAACCACACTTGGCGAAAAATCACTCATGTTGGCGACTTTTTAAAAATTATATTACGTTTTATTTAACTATTAAAAAGTATTTGTGTACTATTATTCATGTTTATTCAAATGTATTCGGATCATATAGTGTATTAAGATAATATAAGACGTTTGGATGAAATATTAAGACGGTATTAGCAACTTGGCGGTATTTTTTTCTAGTTGGCAACCCTGGAGACGTAATGAAAAAGCGAGATATATTTTGTCATTTTCTTTTCCTTTTGGCGTCTTGTGTTTGTTTTCTTTTTTTATTATTATTTTGGCGTTGCGCTACAGGATATCATGTTAATGCTTGCTCTGTGCCGATTGAGTGATAGAAAGGCTTGTAGGGGATATGTTGTGACGTGACCCTTGAGCGCCGTATGTACTTTAAAATAACACTTCCATAATCTTTTAGGGCAGGAATTGTCCCGCTGGTATAGCATTGGACATAAAGGATATCGGCCACGGTTTAGCACCGACTCCTGGTTGCCCACACTGCTTCACTGTAAATATAAAATGCAGCCAAATCCTAAAAAAATTCTCTGATTACAGTTCGACACACGTTCTCGTAAAATCTGTGGAGTTCAAAGTCTTGCCGCAGCGTACGATGTCGCTATAAAGTTGCATTGGATGCCAGCTGAGGTGTTGGCCTCGTCCCTTGACCGAGGTTCTAAATTACGAGGCATGCTGCCAATAGACAATTGTACCTCTAGTGCAAAGATAAATCAAGCAAACCAAAAAAATAAATTATTTCTTATCCAAAGGGATTGAACAGTGTCAGTTTTTAATTTTATTTAACCCAATGAATCATTGTACAATTTATCGATCCATCTGTTTTACTCATCATCAGTATTTTATTTTTCAATTTGCATAATTATTTGTATTTCTAACAGGCTGAAATGAAAAGATTTCGGCTGTCACACACGTGGTTACAAGCAATCGGCATAATAAACATGAAAAAAAAATAGGTCATACTTATAAGTTACTCTAAAAACTAAACTAAACTCCTCGGCGCGACAGCCCATTAGTGGGCCTGCCGTGTCCATTTCCGCTTACTTGGCCTAGGGCTCTGGGGTGCTAGGCATATGTCCTGGTAAGTTGGTCAGTCTAAACGTGTAAGTCCAAATGCATAGTCAAATAAACTATTTTCAACTAGCTAAAAATCAAACAAAACAACAAACAAACAAAGTTTAACAACATTTGAAAAAAATTAATGCCATTAATTTTGTTTCTATAACTTCATTTGACAATTTTCTATTTTCCAAAAAAAAAAATTAATTTTAAAAATTATCTTACTAGCCCTCTCACCCATGGACAAGGTGACTGTGGTGCACACAAAAAAAATTAATTCAAAACCCACTTAGTAGTTGAGCTCGTTTGTTATTTTTGTGGTTAACAAATAACTTTGGCTATATTTTCATATTTAAAAACCAATTTATTGCCTGCTGTTTTGTAATGTTAATTTAAATTGTGCGAAATATCTGTCTAGAGATCATAAGTACTTTGCAAAATCAACTAATGTGCTACATGATTAGGATAAGTTAACTAGTAAAATAGACCTTTTAAATGGTCCATTTAGCGAAAACTTTAAGTACAATTTGGAAGGAGTGTAAGGATTTATATCCAATTACACTTATAAAAAAGTCCGTAAATAATCAAAACCAATAACCCATAAGTAAACTTTTTTGTGTTATTAATATGCATGTCTTTATGAATTATCACAACACCATGTGCTGATTCTTAATGCCCAAAAACCAATTTAACTATTATGCTCATACATTTTCGTAATTAGAAACATATTGTATTTTCTTTTTACAATTCATCATTGTGCTTAAATTTAAGTATATTCAAAAACAGAAATAAAAGAATTTTCAAACTCTGAATTTGAGGGGGGGGGGGAACGTCTAAAATTTTAAGTGGTAATTTAATTTTCAAAAATATTTTTAAGTATTTCATAAATTTTCCTTACAACTTAGTATATTCATAATTAACTTGTTTGCAAATTTTTAATGAAAAAGAGAATTCAGGTGTAACCAATCCAAATAAACTTCCCATGCATATTTAAGTTATATTTGGTCATTTTAGTTATATAGTTACATACGGTTCATTTTTGTACGATTAAATAATTTGCGCCAAGAATTGACAATCGAGATTGTTTCCATGTATCCTCATGTACAATACGCAAAGTTGAGGTACGAGTAATTCTCTGAATATATTTAGTTTGTTTGGGTTTTGGTTCTGTTGTTAACATAGCAGACACAAAATTATTTATTATTTAGTGGTGTTTATTATGTATAAATAAAATTACATAATAAACACCACACATTGATTTCTAAATATATTTCATTTACTGTTTCTGTTTATAAATTGATAAAAACTAACACGTTTTTCACTGAAATTTTTGCGTGCATAGCAATCCTTGCGAGCAACCTATTAAAGTCACACAAATTAATTGTAATGCTTAATTGATTTTTTTAAGGAAAGGTTTAAAATTTGTCATTTTAATAACTAAACTTGAAAATAAAAATACTTTTAAAAAAAAAGATAACACTTTTTTTACAACACTAAACAAAGACACACAAAGTTTTTTTTTCCTCGAAATGGTAAAATGCATCTAACATAAAGTAACTTTTAAGTCAATATTCATGCGCATACAAATTGCTTAGAAAAATATTATTTTGCAGTACGTAATGAGGCTTTGTTCCCAATATTACTAGTTATAATCCTACTCATATTAACATGTAAAAAATTTAATTCAAATAAATTTTTGTAACTAAATAAAATAAAATTAATGCAACTGAAATAAAACTTTTACTTAAAAATTATTCCGATAAGACTGCAATTTCCGAATATTTGTGCACATTACAAAGAATCAGAAATAACGTATAATTCACACTAAAGTTAATAACCAAACAAACCTTTTTTTTTTAAGTCATAGTTAATCCATGGGAACCTCCCTTAGTGTTTGCCGAAAGAGCACCAATGAAGGACACTTCTTCGCCCAGTAATAACCATTAAACCATCTTTAAAAAGTACTGTCTGATCATTTACTCGAGGTTTATTAATTAATTCCCGAAGAAATACTTGTCACAAATCAATCAATACCTCCGTTATAGGTGTGGTCAGCCCATCAAGCTAGCGCTGCAGACTGACCTTTAATCCAACGACCGTACCTTAGAAGCACAGGGAACCAACTCCAACTTGCAAAAAAAATATTGAACTGGAAAATTCTTTGAAACTCCGTAAAATATTACGAAATTATTTTGAAGCAGTTTATGTTATTTTCGGAAACATAGGCCTTTAATGGCTTAAATAGAACCAAATGTCATTAGGCTGTAAGAATTTTAATGTAATTGTTTAAACATAACGGAATTTCATAGCCGGTGCAGAAAACTTGTTAAAATGATATTAACTTCAAATCATTTCAGTGCACTCTGAACTAAAGAGTGCCGATGCAAAAATAATATTTGAATTTTCCTGCAAATTCTAAACTTTAAGTTAGCAAAAGAGTGATTTGACTAAAGATCCGATTTTCTCACCAAAAATATAAAGACACTAGAAATTGGAGGTTGCAGTAGAACTCCAAATATCCGAACAGAAATGGTATCAATATGTTCCATCCATACAATTAATATGTAAAAGTTCGACCATTTCAATTCATAAAAATATCTTTTTCATTATAAATATTATATTTTCACCCATTTTCAACATACATAGAGTAATTTATTTTTTTAAAAAAATACCTTTTTTGTGAAAAAAAATCGAGTATTCTAATGTTTAATTATCCGAATAAGATTAATTCGGAAAAAGGGATTTTTACCTTACTACTTTTTTGTTCTGAAGTGCATGTGGCATGGCTCCTGTATTTGTATTACGATTATTACCTTTTTTTGGTGGTCAAGACACAATACAGTAGTTTCCTGACATTAAATTGACTGCTTGTGATAGATTATGATTTGGGATTGAAGTGACCATATTTATTTTTTATGTTTTAAATGTGTTTGAATGCGGGTATTTAGGTATAGAAAAAATAGTTCAATTTCCTTATTGTTCCTAGTTTATGAGAGATACGAAAGAAACATTTTTTTTGCAGCACTAAAATCTTAAAATCGTTTAAGTTTACAGTGAAAATTTCATTCGTGGAAATATAAGCTAAATAATGAAGTTTAAAAATGTTAACCAGAATTATGTTAACATCGAAACAAATTTCGTAAGGTTTTGCTGCAACTATTATAAATTTTACAAAACTGGTGACGGAAGAAAGATTTCTTTCAAAATCGCAAAGGTCCAAGTATAAAATAATGATGCTTTAGTTTGTGAATTAGTGAAGCTGGAATACTTATATACTTGAGTTCATCAATCGAAACATACCTATACCTTCAGAATTTTTCAGAAAAATCTTGTTAAGTCCGGATACTGTCTTACTGAAATTTTTATTCTTTGAATTTTTTATCATACATAAAAAAGTTAGGCACTAATTACAGCTTCGGCTATACATTTTCAATTTGTCTAAAAAAAACCTTAAACTGCTTTCTAACATTATATTATATATTCTGAAATATAAATGTTTTAACTCAAAAAGTACTTCGACATGAAAGGCATAAACCTTGTTTTACAACCAACACGTATTCATTGCACCTTAAGGGGTCATAGGAGTCTTAAAAATGCGCTAAGAAGGTAGGGGAAGGTGCTGAGGTTTGGGACAGATTTAGATTTTTAATTTTAATATTTTTTTATAAACCGATTATTTAAAAGTTTTTAGGTATTCTTCTTTAACAAAATCTTGCCTATACTAAGGTAATTTTTAAAGATTTTTTTCTTTAATATTTAACCTCACAGGTACGATGTCTCCAGATACATCCACTGTCCACAGGTACAACTTCAGTGATGTACCTGGGGACAAGGCACGATGTACCTGGGGACATTGTTCCAAATTGGCTAGAACACAATTCTGCCATACAAATAAGAAGTCAAATACATTTTTGGACTTCGTATAGAATGACATCTGTAAATTTTTCTAAAAAAATATCGAACTGTTCCTTTTTCTTAATTTAAAATGCATTTCTAAATACGTTTTATATACAATTAACGAATACGCTTCCCAAATGGTTTTTTATTTATAAAAAAACTAATAAATGTAATCCCCAAGACTTGGAAATAGAGTAAGTTTGTTTTAATTTTAAATTATAGCTTTATTTTTCAATAACATAATTTGCAAATTTGCAAGATAACTTATAAGCCAAAATAATAATAATAATAATTAAATCTACCCAAGATTATAACCATCAAAAAGACGTAGGAAAAGATCTGCCGTCCTCTTCTTGTGGCTTGGCTAACAACATTTGCTGTTAGAAGTTTTGGAATTGTATCACCTTTAACGAGTTCAAATTTTTTTCAGTATATTTTTCAGTTTTAGTAAATTTATTCGAATTGTCAATATCTTTTAAGTATTCTATATTAAATTCATTACCCTATACATCAATGATATTGGCCAAGTTATATTTGACAGTTGTTTTCCCCAGAAACCTCACTAAAACCAAGTCCCCTACTTGAAGTTCATCATTACTTGTTGATTAATTATGCAAATTTTGTGTCAAATCATTTTCAAATATTTATGTTTGAATTAAGAGTAGAGTTCCATCCTTCCATTCAACATCCTTCAAATATATATTTGCTTTATTTTTACTTGGAGCAGACTTTTTGCTTTTGGTCGTTTTCTGTTTAACTTCTGTATTATCGGTTAAAATGGGATTTTCCTTTCTGCCTCTATTGGTTTGTTTTCGTAGAAGGTGTTTTGAAAGTGGTCACATTTCTTCAAGATATACAGAAGAGCAGGTCTGTGGCCTCTGATAGGAACTTAAGGACATTTGAAAAATCAGATAAACAGTAATAGGCACAGTACACAACAATTTACAGTGCCGCAGAAAAATTGGTTGTACCTAGGGACGTCCCTAGGTACAACCTAAATACTGTACCAAGGTACAGCACATCGGGTATTTTTTTAAAACGCATTGTAATAAGAAAGTGTTAAGTTTTGAAAAACACAAGTAGGATCAAAAACTACTACAAACATGGCTTGTTAAGTAGTACTAAGAAGAGCCGACAAGATGATTAAACCGACATGTAATACAAAATATAAAATGATAGTAAAAGTTACTCGAGATGTGTGAAATCAATAAATCCTGTTTATTATGCCCCCATTATCTTTCGGCGACCCTTCTTTAACAAGAGAAGATAAAGTTTTGTTAGTAGTGTTGCCACTAAAAATACAGGATTTTTTCGATTTCCCTAAAACGAGTTATTCCCCATGTCCCCAGGTACAACTGTCCCAAAGCTGAGCACTTTCCCCTACTACAAAGCATAGTTTGATCTTTCATGTAATTTTTTAACAACTCAATATATAAGTATAATTTTTTATATGCAATTCTACAAGATTTATTTATTATAAAACAAATTTTAAAATTTATGAAACTTTAAGCCAAAACTAAAATAAATGATATTAAACATAAAGCTATTTGAACACATTGTGATTAGGCTTGCGCGGCAAATTTTCAGGTCAAAATTGAAAAAATGACTAAGAAAATGACTTTATATTGTACAAATATGTACAAACAAAGACTTATACCTAAATTCTCAGCTCAATTTTAATTAGAAATTATTTTTTAAAATTTTTTAAATCAAAATTTAAAAAAATTATTAATTTTTTAAGAACAAAGTTCTTAAAATAATTTCTAATTAAAATTGAGCTGAGAATTTAGGTATAAGTCTTTGTTTGTACATATTTGTACAACATAAAGTCATTTTCTTGGTCATTTTTTCAATTTTGACCTCAAAATTTGCCGCGCAAGCCAAATCCCAATGTGTTCAAATAGCTTTATGTTTAATATAATTTATTTTAGTTTTGACTGAAGTTTCATAAATTTTAAAAAAATTTTATAATAAATAAATCTTGCAGAATTACATATAAAAAAATTATACTTGTATATTGAGTAGTTAAAAAATTACATGAAAGATCAAACAATACTTTGTAGTACCCTCTTTGCACATTTTTAAGACTCCTATGACCCCTTAATTAAAAAGGGAATTGCTAACTTTTTTTATATTTGTTGAAGATAAAAACTGTTGAACATTAAAATTAATTTTTTTATAACTGATGGATAATATGCCATCAAATCAAGATGCAAAAGTATAATTATTTTCACTGTCAAAAACAACTGATAATAAGCAAGTTTTTCAATAACTAGTTTCAGTCTTTCGTTACTTTTTGATTTGGGATATTTTTTGCATCAAAGTCAAAGAAATTGTATAAGAATGTGATAAATTGTTAAACTTTTTTTAATAAACTTAGCTTTTGATATAATGGCAGAACATGTTATTTTTTAAAGCTATTTTAAAACTTAAAATTATATAAGATCACTACTTAAAATTTAAAACTAAAAATATAAAACAGGTCTACTAATAAAAAAATCTTGAATATTATATTTAAGTTTTGAAGACGTAGTATGTATTTTAGAATAAATTTGGGTTGTTTGTATCTGACCTTTTGAAACTTTTAACTATACAATCTAATTAGATATAAATTAGATAGTATACTTATTCGATCTATCTAATTAGATCTGTATATACTATTTAAAAAAAACTAAATATCAAAACACACAGACAACTTTTATCAAAATCTTACTTTTCTTTGAAAAAATTATTTTTAGTCATACATTTATTGAATATTTCATTTAAATCCCTTTTCTCAACTCAATATTTAATTTTTACTGTGCAATAATTAATTTAACTCAATATTTTTTTTTATTTTATACATTAACTTAAAATTTAAATAAGACTTATTAAACTTTTTCCAACCTATATTTATATATAAATAAGCTTTAAGTTTTTTGTTTTAAATAGATTTCTTGTCTTAAAAGTGTAGAAGCAACGTTTAGGAATGTTATTGTTTAATGAAATTACGTGACATTTAGTCGAGCCAACAACTCATCTGTCTTTCAAAGATATAAACTATGAGTGCTTCTACTGAAATATCATTTCTTCATGGTACTCAATAAAGATGGTATCACATTTTTTAATTAATTCCCTTGGAGAACAGAAGCGCCTCTCCAAACTTTGGAATCCTCCCAAGTTTCAATGTAATCCAATGGCACAAGTGAAAACACATTCGCAGGCAACGTAAGCCACATTTACTTGCATTTTTTACCCAATCGAAATGTATTACAGGGTAATACAAATGAGTGAGAGAAATTTGTAATTACTAATTCATATCTCTTGACCCATTTGTAAAAGCTGATGACTAGCCAGTTTGAAACAGGAGCATTCCCAAACTCACTCAACGATATCATTTCAGAAATTTATTTTCTATCCTATGGCATCCACATTTTATTCTGATTTCTAAAAACACAAGTTATCCCAGAATAATTATAATCGCGTATCACAATTTAAGCCGCAGATTTTATTGAAGTTTTAAATCAATTGAATGGAATGCTATCTTGTAAATTGGTTATTCACTATCAGCGACCATCACTTATATTGAGATTTTCAAGAACTTGATTCACACTGGATATCCATTTTTTGACGTATCCACACTTAAATGATTAATATTGATTTAATCCATAATACTCCAACACAGCTAAGATGGTAACACCGTTGATCAATTGTAAACATTCCTTATTTTATGGAGGCACAATATTCTTTGAACTTAGACGTAATCCTGTCACTAATCACTTGTTGATAGCAGATCAACTCTCCATAGGCGATATCCAGTATAGTGGTATCCAGTAGTGGTTTTTACCACATCTTTTACCTAGCTAGCTTCGTGCTGTACCGTTCTAAACTACAAGAAGTATGTTCTTAGGAAACTTAAAATCTTCTGCGCCTCTGTGTTTAGATTTGTTGTTAATTTTGGAAGGTTTCGCTTTAGAACTTCTAATTCCAGCTAGCCAGTAACCGTTATTCTAAGGTTCGCAGTCATAGTACGGAAGAGGGTTTATTTTTAAGACCCACCTTTTTGAATCAGAGCTGGCGGTTATTTTGGATCGTATATGCTGGTTCAAGGAGTAGCCTGCCGATATATTTATATATATGTATATAAGTGGAAAGTCTTTCTTAAGATAAGGTTCCGGGGCATTAGCCTTTGCGTGCACAAATTGTGGCAATGGGACAATTTTCACGACGCACTCAAAAGTGCTAGTGCGAGACGGTAAAACTCATATTTGACAATATTTACTTCTCTTGACTATTCTCCAAGCTAACAGATGTCTTTGGTAGTTAAAATTGTTATACTTATATTTGGTTTGGAGAAAAAACTAAATTGTTCATCATAATTAATGTATTAAAAATTCGTCTGGGATATTTGATGAATTTAGAAGAAAAAAAGGCAAATCTATTTCTTTCTCTAAAGAGAAAGGGCTATTTTTTTATAAACCTTAAACCTAATGAGCTGCAGGCTAAAACTAATCAAATAGTTTATTTTGAATATAAGTATTTTTGCCAAAAATTCAGTTCAAACTCAAACTATATAAGTTATATTATCTTATGCCATAAACTCTTAGTAAATGCTATATAGGGTTTTTTTAAAAACTTTTTTAAGGTATTTTTATGCTAAACATTTTTTTTAAAACGGCTTTAGTTCAAACAACAGCACATTGCAGCTCAGTAATTACCAACTACCTTATATTATATTAAAATTAATTTATAAATTAAACTTTTTTTATGTAATACAATTTTTGAGGAATATATCATTTCTAACCATTAATATTATATATTTTACGTTTTGTGAGATTTTTTTTGTAATGAAAATGAAAATAAGAAATAAATTTTTAAAATTTGTTCGAAAATAATTGACTTATTTTGGAGTTACATACATTTAAAACGAAAAAAGAAACTACAAAAACGTTTTCCTATCTTCATGAGAACAAGTTTCAATATCGCTTTCAGTTAGATGCTGCGATTCAGAATGAAGCAATATGGTAGATTAGGCCATTTTGCTTCTAACCAGTCTTGTCGTAATATCAGTAAAATAATATGCTCGAAGGTAAAAACTGCTGGAAAAATCTGCTTGAAGTTACTCTCTTCGTGGGTAACTGAATTCTGCTTCTAAGCACCTCTAGTTGAGAAGCTCAAAGCATAAACTAACATAATCCAGGTGGATCGTGGGTTTGCTCCTTAGCCCATGCTTAGAAGACCGCAAAAAAATACCTCAAAAAGGCTTCGTATAGAGGACTGTCTCAGAAACTATTCAATTTGTTTTTAGTAACAGCTCTAAGGTTAACTATATTACTATTTAGGAGGGTAAGAGGGCACAATGGTATTAAGGCGTAGGTTTCAAACGTTCAGATCATATGAATGAATAACGTCTTCGACGTTGCTATCATGTAAACTGATGGTATAGGCAAGAACAATAACACAAAATCAGCGTGTAATATGTATTAATATTCGTTAAATTCATATAAAGATTTGCCTTTTTATTTAATAAAAAGCTGTTTTCTAAAAATGTAAGCATTTTCTCCTATTTTCAACCTACAAACATTAACTTAAAAAACGCCCTTTTTTTACCAAACAAATCCGATTATCCTAATGGAATCACGTTCAAACTAATTCAGAAAATTGGAGATCTACTTACCATACCATAAAATTACCTCAATATTGTTACTTAGTCCACTTTTCCGCGAAATATTTTTCTCAAGGTGTGTCGAGACACCCTGTTTTGTGCCCACGCGACCTCGAAACACCACATGGTAAAACCCCCTTCCCTTTTGTTGTTCCCTCATCAGCTTGTTTCCTCCCGAGCAAATGATGGACCCTTGATAGCATTGGCACGCGCCCTGCACATGCCGCAACAACATTGTTAGCTACTGTTTCTCCTTAATAGCGGTCATGTGTGTGCTGACAGATTTTATTATCAATGAACAATTTTTATTATTTATGTTAAAGTATGGGTACCGATATTTTTTTTTATTGTTAATGTGAAAGTATGGGTGCCGACAATTTTTTATTATTAATGCGAAAGTATGGGTATCGACAATTTTTTACTATTAATGCGAGAGTATGGGTATCGACAATTTTCATATTTAGTGTGAACGAATGGGTATCGACAATTTTCATATTTAGTGTGAAAGAATGGGTAGTGACATTTTTTTATTGTTAATGTGAAAGTATGGGTACCGGCCTCTTTTTTCTCTATTAATGCGAAAGTATGGGCATCGACAATTTTCATATTTAGTGTGAAAGCATGGGTACCGACTTTTTTTATTATTGATATGAATGTATGCTTATCGACAATTTTCATACTTGATGTGAAAGTAGGAGTACTACAATTTTTATTAGTGATGTGAAAGTATGGGTAATGACAATTTTTTTTTATTATTGATTTGAAAGTATGGGTACCGACAATTTTTTTTATTATTAATGCAAAAGTATGAGTAGCGACAGTTTTCATATTTAGTGTGAAATAATGGGTACCGACAATTTTAAATATTGATATGAAAGTATGCTTATCGATAATTTTTAGAATTGATGTGAAGGTATTGGTGCCTACAATTTTTATTATTGATGTGAAAGTCTAGGTACCGGATATAGGTCTCGTCACTTGACAGTGGTTATAAATCACGACTTTCGTCATGAATAGCCCTCGTGTAGTTCAGTTGCTACGCTAATTTATCTATAACTCATCATTTTTAATGTGAAAATATGGATATTGACAATTTTCCTTTTTGATATAAAATTATGGATACCGATTTTTTTATTATTTTTTGTGTGACCTTAAATTAACTAAATATTTTATTTTTAATGCAAAAGTGCGCATACCTGTAATTTTTATTTTTAATGTAAAGGGGTACTTAAATTTTATTTTGAAAATATTGGGCATGGTTAATAAATGTTTGTGCACTGGAGATAAACATATATAACTTTTATTAGAAGTACATAATTCTATTTAAATTTCTTTTTCAAATATTTTTCAACGTCTAGTAAAAATATGCTATCAAGGACTCCTGATTCAAACAAAAAAAGGAAGACTCAGAATTACACTGCAAAGACAGTTCCTAAAAGACTTAGAAATATGTGATACTCCGTTCTGGAAGAAGCCAGAGCCTAAGCCAAATATTGTATAGCTCGGAAAGAGTAGACTAGATACCCACTAGTAAAGGGTGAAGATTTTAAGTAAATAAGTAAACGGGGATATTGAAATTTCAGTTGTTTCTAATTTCCAGTAGAGAAATTCTGAAGCATATAAATAGTTTCTATAAATGAAAAGAATATATATAATTTTACTCTTAATATAATCTTAACATTATTAATGGATTATACTTTTTTAAACTTAATTTAGTATTGAGTTAATTATTTTTTTTCCTATTTTATGAATTCCGCTTAAACAACAAATATGAAATATTAACAGAACTCATAATAATACTTTATGTGAAGATTTGATAGTTTTGAGCATACAATATCTGAACGTTATGAACAATTTATTTTCTGTGAGTTTGTTTTAGATTATAGATGTATTTCGATTTACATATATATTTATTTATTTCTATATATGTTTATATTTTCTATTTTATTTTTATATACATTTCAGGACTAAGTCGGCAAATATTAAAAACTTTCAAAAATTTATTGAAATCGAAATTTTTGTACAGAGTATCAGTACATTTTAATTTTCTGTCTTTAACAAGGGTTTGCTTTTCCTAAAATAAATAACTAAATAAAATTTTTCAATATAAAACAATAATGCTTGACAAAATATTAAATTTTTCAAGCGAAGATCTGGTTTACCACAGTTCTTATATTACGTCCTTCAAATTAATAAAAGAAAATCACTTTGAAAATGTTGACAAATATGATTGCCCGCCATTACTACTATGAATTATTTCTTTTCTAGTTCCGTATCATTTTAATCTGTAAAACGTACGTCTAAATGTTCGTAGGAATCTTGGAAACCTTATGAATAGGGAAGGGGAATTCGCTATTTAACTTGTGCGAAACTTTCCTCCTATCCTAGGCATTTTTATGGCTTTTTTTTTTCTCTGTACACCCTGCTTCAAAAGCATCTCTCTCAGCTTGGCAATCAGTTTTTGCTGGCGAAGAGTACAGATTGGTACTTGAATTTGACAAAGCTGTTATTGAAGCTTCAAAAAATTCAAGCTTTGGGTTTTAATCGTTAAATGCAAAAATTATTTTTAACTGTCTAAGGCCATTTTACTTTTCTTTTAAAAGTTTAGTGGCAAGGAAAGCTTGAATCAGTAACTTTCCGCAACCTCATTTTACATCTAACGATTTATTTGCAATGGTGCTATTTATATGATATTTTGAATTAACAAATTATGGTACTAAATAATCATTGGATGCAGAAATCAAACTTTTCGTTCTTTCTTCGAAAAATCGTATATTTCAGTTAATTGTATGTATGTTTGTTAAAAATAGGCAAAAAAAAAATTAAAAGCATAAAAAACTTTTAATTGACATAAAAGGCAACACTTTTGCAAGTTAAGCACGGGGACGTTGAAGCCAGAGTGCCAATGGAGTTCGGATACTCAGAATTCGGCTAAATGGAATTCTACTGTATCTGTAATTTTGTTTTCCGAAAACGTCCAATTCATTTCTAAAACCCCATTTCTTTCAATTGTCAGATACAGTTTCGTCAAAGCAACGAATCACGATGATGTCATTGATAGAGACCGCGATAAAAGAAAAACACCCCAAAGTAAAACGCTAAGAAAACAGCCCTAAGTTGTTCAAGAAGAAAAGCTCCTCTTGGCATACGGCCACTGCATGACACAAGTTATCTCGTATACGACATGAACATAACAGTCAATTGACGAAACCTACATTTATTGCTCAGTATCATATTAACTTGTGCATCTTTTAATAATATCGCCTAAAAGGTTGAAAATCGTGTTATGAAGGAGCTATCGTAGTTAACTTTCTTCATGTGAAAATATTCTACAACGATAGGAGGTTGAGTTATCTGTTGTATATTTGAATATCTTTATGTATGACTAGGTTGTTGTTGCTTCGAAATGCTCGGTAAAAATTTATCTTCTAACCATCATTTAAATAGCTATTTGGTATCTTTAGGTACATGACTACGGACGTTATGTACTACAGAGGGTATCTGCAATATTTTAAGATGTTCTAGTGGGATGGTATATAAAAACAATTATAATTTAATCATAGAATTGTATTGTAGTTAAGTTAATTTTAAAACTTGAGCAAAATCATCATTATCAAATTACATGATACATTACAATTTCTTTTTTATAACTTAAGCATACATTTGTATAATATATGATAGTGATAAAATGTAATTAGAAAAATGCCTAGTTCACATTGAAATTCAGTTTTGTATAAAAAACAGGAAGTGATTAAACTAACATTTTCGGCTATAAAATATCTTTCTTTAAATTTTAATGATTTTTCGAAAAGTCTGAGGTCGATGTTCCTTGATATTTTATAATTAGTAATTCTCGTAACTGTTAAAAAAAAAGCATGTTTTAAATAACTTAAAGAAGCTTATTAATCTGTATTTGACCGAAATTTTGATAATATAATAAATCTCTAACTTTAACATAAAAAGTCACAATTTTGAAATATGACCTTTAAAATTCTAAAATATTAAAATTATGCAAACCCAACGAGGAAAACTGGAAAAAATCCAATCCTAAACTTGGCTTACTCCCATTTTTTCCATCTAATCAGCTTAACTATCTCAACTAACTAAACCAGACTTCGTACTAGTCAACTGAATTTCGACTTATTGTTTCGATCAGTTCTTTCTTGAGCCATATGCTATGAAATAGGCAGATGCCAAAGTCAGACATAAACTATGTTGAAAGCGGAAGAAGTAAAATGAGAAAATCCACATGGCTAGGCCGTATAAATTCCCTCGTCAAATCTGTAAAGAAGGTTACTCATAATCGCATTTTCATTTTTTAGAAATTAATATTATTAAAATAAATGTTTTTTTTTAAATATTTGTAACTTTCCCTTGCATGTTTTTGAGGAAGGATCATAAAAAATTATAACGGGACAAAGTGTTGAGTTTGTAAAATATATTTTATACCTCAAAATTATAATACATTTAGAAAAGTAATTTTATCATTTCTCATGGATTTTTGTAAAAATATAAATTTCTTAAAATAAATGAATATTTTAAAATAATAAAAATTGTTCTCTAATAAAACAAAAGTTTTTTATATAAAAATCTTTCTAAAATTAATTTACTCTCTTTTTAATTTAAAGCGATAAGTTGAAAACACTTTTATGTAATATGTCATTCCTGGTTATGTAATTTAAAAACATTTTTACTCATTACAGAAGAAACTAATTTGTTAGGGATTCATATTTACATAATATTTTTAACTTCATATTTTACCCGGAATGACGTGCACATATTTTCGACAGATTTTTACAACGATTATTTTTATTGGCTTATTTACACCGTAAACAAATTTTGGTTTTAAGTTGATCAAGCTTAACACTTTAGCCAATTCTCAAAGACGTTTAAAACGTTTACGTGACGTTACGTGACATTTACGTGACGAAGAAAGTTATTTTGATGAATTTACGTATGGACGACATATTTCAACAAAACATGTACGTTAAACTATTACCAAAAATATTTTTTTAAATTTCCAATAATTGTAGCAGTAAAGTTTCTACCAACTGCTTTTAAGTTAATTTAAATGAGGGGCGACTTGATTTATAAAATAATGTAAATATAGTATTTAAAGAAATTTGAAAGTAATACTAGATAATATATATATCATAGACCATAAATAGATATTTAATATAATATTAAAAATTTAAAACATAAGTAGTTTTCCTTTTTTTAAAAAAAAAAATTTTTAGTAAAAACTGGACTTGTTGTCTTAGAAACAACTAAATTGATTTGTCTTAAAAAATAATTTATACAATAATTTAAAAAAAATAGATTTTTTGCATCGTCTATGCAAAGTCTGTATCTTCAAACTTTTTTAAACTAACTTTCGTTTTGGTGACAAAATCATGCCTTGGTGATTAATATCCATTGATCCAAAACAGCGAAATATTGAAAAACAATTTTTTAAAAGTACAATATTTTCATTTTTGAACAATAAAAAAAAATAAACATTATAATTCATCGATCCAAGATTTTTCTACTGTTCACCGCAGATCAAATCCATCTCAATCCTCCCAAAAATCACACCCCTTATCACATATTAAGGTAGGCGAATGCCCAAAATTTCCCAAAATTCAAAAAATTTTACTATTGCTTTAATCTTTTCTAAATTTGGCATAGTGATTTCAAATATAATAAATAATACTATTTAGGCTTTTGTTTTTATTTAAATATTATTTATTTATTTTAAACGGTGTTATTCTATTAAAAAAAGAGGTTTACGCCAACAAGTCTACCACATTGAATTTTCGTCCTATGAACATTTATTATGTGTTAAATTCTTCGTTTTGAACTGATACATGCAATAACCTTCTAGAGTTACATACAAATTACAAGAAAAGAAGTTATTAAGAAAAATGTTATAAGTTAACCACAAAAAAAAAAGATTTTTTTTTTCGATTAACTTACACTTGGACATTTAAAAGAAAACTTGTATATTTACACCAGATGTTAGAGGTTCATGGCACAGATATAAATTGAAATAGCATCTGTGAAAAATTTCAGGTAAATTAATGTAAAACTTTTTATGCTAGAAGTGTTGGCGTAAACCCCTTTTTTAGTTGAAAAACATCGTTTAAAATAAATCAATTATATTTAAATAAAAAAAATTGCCCAAAAAAGCATTGCTCATTATATTTTAAATCACTATGCCAAATTTGTAAAAGATTATAGTAATAATAAAAATTTTAGAATTTTGGTTATTCGCCTACCTTAACATCCCAAACCATCCATTCCCTACCCTTTAAACCCAAACAAGACATCCCGCAAAGGAAGACGAACATAAAAAAAAAGGTAGAGTCAGCATCCCCCCTCCTCCCCCCCCCCACTCTCTCATCCCGCGACGATAACTCAAAAAAAAAATCCTCCCCATCCTCCCCATCCCTTGGCACCACGCATAGCACGCGTCTCCAAAGAGGCCCGGGAGCAGGATGCTCGGCAGCTGGGATCTCTCCTCTTCCATCCTCCGCAAGGGCAAGGGGAGGGACCTGGGCTCGTGCCAAGAAGCAACAGTCGCAGCTGGTGCGGAGTATTTTTTTTTTTAAGAAAAGAGAGAGATTTTGGTTTTAAAGACATAAGAAAGAGTCTGGGATTCTTTGAGGGAGTGGGGGGGGGGGTTTGGGTTAGGGTAAATGAACCAGTTAAATTGAGTTGAAATAGCGTCGCACTAGAGTTACACTATTGGCGACATAATTTATAATTTTTCGTACATAACGAACAATTTCGACATAATTTATAAATTTTTTTCTAAGAAAAAGAGAGAGAGATTTTGGTTTTAAAGGACATAAGAAAGAGTCTGGGATTCTTTGAGAGAGTGGGGGGGGGGTTAGGGTAAATGAACCGGTTAAGCTTGTTAAGCTGAGTTGAAATAGCTGCGCACTAGAGTTGCACTAGGGCTATTGGCGACATAATTTAAAACCAATCTGTTTATTTTATGGGTACAACTTGTAATTTCAATGCAAAAGCTGTTTTTTAATGGACAAATTGTAAAGAAAAACAAAACACTGGTAATAAAATACATAATTTTTATTACTAAATTTTTGCAATTTAATATCTATATTCGAAATATATTTCCATATAGAGCTAAATTTGTTATCAACCAAATTGAAACCAAATTCTCAACCAAATTGAAAAAAAAATCTTCAACTAAAACAGAAATCAATTTTTAAAACTAAAAGTAATAAATGTTACGGGATTTTAAAAAATAAATCAATATTTGAAAAATATATGTGATTAAATGTAGTATATACCTCCCAGTTTAATTCTTGAAAAGAATTTTAAAAAATATCGTTGCATAATGAAAAGTTAAACATAACTCAGACAGAAATAGAAGCAAATATTTGTCGTACTCAAACAGAAAACTAGAATACTTGTGCCATTTATACATTTTGCACTTTTCTAATAGTAGTAAATTTAAACTAAAGTAAACATTTAAACTTTTTATGTATTATAAGTTTCATTTTATTAAACAATTTTTTTTTTATCAGTCCGTATTTATGGGGTTATTTAACAAAGTTATCTTAACTTATTCATCAAAGTTAAGCTTTTTTAATAAAACGCTTTAAAAATGCAATAATAAATATTTAACTTTTGCCAAAAGTTTGGACAAATAATGCAATTTCTGCAGTTGTGTTCGTTAGTATAGTCAAAAAAAAAATCCTACATAGTTTGAATTATCACATTTGTAAAAAAATGTAGAAATTTTTATGAATTATCTTTATCCAATTCATCGTTGATTGTATCTAATTTTATTATTCAAGAATTTCCCAAACAATAATACTATTATTTGAATCAAGCACGATAAATAAAATTTATAAAAATGTTATAAAATATGTTATATTCAATATTATTTGAAAATAATATAATTAAATTTCCTTCTTTTTTAGGGAGCTCTGACTGTATCGATCAACATCATCTTTTTTCATAGCATCTTTTCTGGAAAAAACTTCAGACTTAATTTGAAACAACATAAAAAAGTAATATTATTAATGCTTTTTTAAATTAAAAACAAAATTGTTAACTTTTAATTTCAGTTTAAAAAAAATATTAAAATATCAAAGAATATCTCAGATATAATTTACTTCGTTTTAATTTACTTTGTTGAATTAATTTAGTTTTTTTTTTATCTTTTTTATCGATATATTCACAATCAATTTATTAAATTAGGAGATGTAACTATGACAACGCAAAATATTCAATATAAATCAAAATAAATTAAATTAAGTTTTAAACTTTTTCCATTTGCTTTTGCATTTGCGAGTTTTGTAATAATTTTATGTACAAGTAATTTTCAAAATTTTAGCGGAGCAAAGTATAATACTATTAATCGAAAAAGTTAAAGGACTAAAAAAATTAATCGAACAGTTGAAAGCGGGTTTTATTTATTTTGTCTGTCCTATTTTTTTAACGAACGAATTATATCTTATCTATACAAAAGATAATCTAATCAGAATCGGTAAAATGTATCACATTTTAAATGTTTTATCTTACTTTTTAACATCACAATTCGTTCACACTATCAAAAATTTCAGAAACCTTTTTATTTTCCTTTTCTGAAAATGTAAGAGATCATCTGTTAATGGAATTTTCCAATCATTTTGCAAACGTTTCCTAATTGATCTGAAAATGTCGTTATTTTTCAAAGTTAAGAAACTGAATAGCTCTCTCCCTATGTGAAAATCACATATTTAGAATTTTTAATAATTTTTTGAAGTTAGTAAAAAATGGAGTAAGCATTAAGTTCTAGTTTTAAAAAATTATTCTTAACTTAAATTATTTAAAACCTCTTAACAGGACGGGGGAGAAGTGGCCTAGTGGCTAAGGCGTCTACCTCGAGATTAAACCGTTTCATAAGTTCAAAATTCTTCTATTTTCAATTAATAATATAAATCGGATATGTCCTGGAAAAGAGTAGACATTTATTTTTAAAAATTGGTTATTAAAATGTCTCTAAATATTACAGAATGAGGTTTCTAATTGCTCGAAAACTATTTAGTACATATTAGTGAAAAGAAATATGAATATTATAATATTTTTTGGACACTTTATGCTTTCAAATTCTTTCAACTTAACACTTATGAATATTTTCTTAACGTAATATTTTTTTCAACTTATTCAAAAAAAAATCGTCTTTCCGTAGCCAAGGCAGCAGCCAAACCCTTTTGGCGTCCTTTTAGCCACTTGTTGCTCGTTTGTCATTGTTGTGCTTTTAGTTCGGTCGCCAATTCTTGGCGGGATATCAATCTGGCTGTCATATCTTTCTCGAAAACAGGGTCTGCCACTCAATCGGGAGGATTTTTCACGATTGATTGACCGTGAAATCATTCGTCAAAGGGTTTTATTTCAAATATTTCAGTGGAAAATGTGGGCCTATGCGCGCCAGGTGATATTTTTGCTGTCATAATCAATTTTGTTTTCAGTATATAGTTAATTATAAAGGTTTTATATTTAAGTGTTAGAAATTAAAAACTTTTAATTTTTAAGTAGAGGTGCAAAAAAATCGAACTTTTTGTAAAAAAAAAAATGTTTCGAAATATTTTAAAGATTTTGTTTTGCTTTTTAAAAACGACGCAATAGAGCTACATGGTCATTGGAGACAAACCTGGTAATTTTGAGCAGTGGTCAAGCGACGATACTTCAACTGTTTATAAGATGGTTGTTCTAAAGCACCAAAGCTTTGAAATTTTTGCGATCACCTTGTCAACTGGGCTACTCGAACCTTTCTCAAATAATAGTCAAAAAGTAAAAATCTACATATATCCTTACTAGTTTCAAAACATCCCCCACCGTATATTTTATTTGAAATACATACATTTACTTGAAAGATGGAAAATTAAGGAACAAGAAACATAGCTCATTTTTTATCACCCTGACTGAAATACCGGAAGAAAAAAATTACCTTTTGAAAAAACGATATTTCACAGATAGTTCTTAATATTTCTAGGTATTTTGAAAATCCAAGCTGTTTTGACCAAAGATACAAAAAAAATAATAAATACATATTTATTATAATATATGACTTATAAAAAAACTATTGGATTTCCTTCTTATTGAACTCTTCCCGTAACGGTATCCATCTGACCCCATGCAGCATCAAAGAAACGCAAACAACGAAGAAGCACATCTGCCCTCCGCGACATCGTTTGCAGTTTGCTTTGACAAAACTCTAACTGGTATTTTATTTAGTTAGATTTCATTAAAGTCGTACTAGAGTACATTTTAGTCATTACCGACGAGCTTGTAATTTTTAACCATTGCATCAAGTCACCGACCAAATTAGTTTGAAATGTAATTAGTTTAATGAAAAGCATTTAAGAAGTGGAGGAGTCTTGTATATAAAAAAATGAGCCGTTCGTGAAAAGCTTAGTTAAGATGAAAAATGCATTAAAAAACTGCTATGAGTACAGTAATTCTGTCTGAATGAAGTATCTTTCGTTTAGAAGGGTTTATTTAGTAAAGTTAATATAAGATTATAATCGTCTTATTTATGCACTAAGTTGTTTTTACACTATGGCAAAAAAAAATACCTAATTTTAACGTTACACGTTACGAAAAATGTTTTGTTTTTCTAAATTAAAATTTCCTTGAGTACTATTTTAAGACACAGATTTAAAAATTAATCTCCTCTTAGTTGGACTTCTAAAAAAAATTGCAAAAACTCCTAATATTTCATTTCCCTTATCACGATTTTCCCTCTAATACCCAAACCCCTGCTCCATATAATATACCACTGCTATTTTCATATGCTATGAATTATACCTTCCAAAAACTTCATCAGCATTACCTTAAAAAAGTATACAAACTTATCAGACCTCTTAGTTAGGATCTTATGAACCCAGCCCATGTCTTGGCAGGGAATCTCTACAGGGGAGCAAACTCGTCAACATAGAGCAGCTGCATCTTTTGGCGACATCTTATGTCGCCCCTCCCACGCCACTTAGAGGTATACTGGACAGGTAGGGGATTGACGGCAGGAAACCAGCTTGGCTACTTATCGCTCACGTTTAAGAGATTTTAATGATTGAGGGTTGGAATATTCAATTGGGGTGATGCCCAAATTCGAAATAAAATTCAATCGGTTGTTGTAGAATAAGTCATAAAGGTTAGCTTGGGGTTATTGGTAGACAAAAATTAAACCTCTCCTAATATCTGTGGTAGAGGATTGGGATATATTGCCCAAATTCGAAATAAAATTCAATCGGTTGTTGTAGAATAAGATCATGTAGGCTAGCTTGGGGTTATTAGTAGACAAAAATGAAACCTCCTAATATCTGTGGTAGAGGATTGGGATATACTGCCCAAATTCGAAATAAAATTCAATCGGTAGTTCTGAAATAAGCCATGTAAAATAGCTTGGGGTGGGATTGGTAAATAAAATGAAACTTCCTCCATATTTAACAAAAGAAAGGTTGGAATTGATTGATTTTTTTAAGGAAACTTTACCATTGCTAGAGTTAATAGTTTATATTTTAATAAATTATATTTTATTTTAATTATAGTTGAATATTTTAATATTCTGATATTTGTTTCATTGTTAATCATAGAAGAGGGGTAATCATTAAACAGCGTCTGGTAACTAATAGATTCTCATTATAACACTGATTTTGTGGTATGTTCATCAGTTCGATAACTATAATTTGAGCAAAGAAGCTCCCCAATTATCATATTAAACCATGTTCTTCAAGCAAAATAAATTACAACATTGTTAAATTATGCATCTTTCAATTTTAATTATGATTACTTGGTCTCATATGCGGGTTTTTTCAACCCACTAGTGACGAAAAAAAATTGTAATGTTTGTTTTAGGTTAATATAGTGTTTGTTTGTTAACATTTTACAGTTGCGTGAACAGTAATTGAGTTAAAAATTTGGACGCCTTTTTTTACAAATTGTACTCTAAAATAATGCATATTTGTTGATCAATATAGCTAGTATTTCAGAATTACGTTATAAAATGTTACCTAAAAATTACCCCAAGAAGGCAATAGTATGAGTATTTAACACATTTTATGAGTACAATACAGGAATAATTGAAGAAACACATATACATATTTTTTTAAGCAAGATGTTGTAAATTAACCAAGTTTTCCAAATTACAGCTTGCACAACAACAACAGTCTAGGTTTTACCCCCCAAGAACAAATTGTCTACCTATTACATTAAGCACTGTTTACAAATTACCCCTTCTTCAAAACTAAACTCATTTTGGAGAACATCATTTAATAGTTCAGTGAAAAATTTGTATTACATTATGACAATCCCTACAAATGGCACAATTTTTTTAAAACCTAATTTCGTACACTTAAATTAAGTAAAACTAGAAAGCTTAATCGTTGCCAAAAAAGTTTTTCATTCAAGTTTTTAAATTCTACCGTTACCACTTATTTAAAATATCAAACATAGGTATTGTCTTGTCTCAGAGTAAATTATACACTCAATAGTGTGAGGCAAAAGCAAATATAAAAGTTTCTTTTCTAAAGATACATTTAAATATCACCATAAATAATACTATGATTTGTATATACATCTATCTGTTGTATTCTTTAATTATTGATTTCTTATATATTATTTTCTTCTTATTCAATTGGTTTAGGAACTATTATTATCAATGTATATAATAATGCTCAATTTCATTTATTCGAGTGTTCGGTCCAAAAGGAATTGGTCGTCAAACAGTGCATTCACCCACGTTCAAATCCTCACTCGCCCTACATTTGAGAAAGTCAAACTTAACCTAGACCCTGAAATAAAAAAAAATATCCATTGTGTTGGCGGCCATAGACGACCATTGGCGCAACGATTGTTTGCACCCCCACCATTCCAACAACCCTTTTGTGGGTCAGTCAAAAAAGAAGAAAGCTTCTCCTTCTTTTTTCGCGTGCTTTTGACAGGTCAACAACAATACCAATGCTCCTAGGGTCGCTTTTTTACCAGCATCGCCCTAATATTTGGCGAAAACATATTTTGTTGTAGGCTAAAGGCGCTCGCATCTGCCCTTGCACCGTTGCGTCAATCAGGAGCTGGTTTTCGATTGCGTGTGTACTTTTGTGTTTCCCCTTTGGCCGTTACTTTTATTGACTTGTTTATAAAATTTGGTGAGTGGGGTAGTTGGCAGCTGATTGGCGTGGCCTAATCAAAGACTTATTCTTTTCATTTGAGGTGGTTAGATAATGTAGTGAACTTCGAGGGATTTGAGAGGGGGAGTATCTAGAGCGGAAACTGTGAACATTGGGGGTGGGATGTTCAAAACAAGCAACAGCTTACTTGGGGGTTGCGATTGAGTCGTCGTGGTTTAAAGGGAAAAAGGAGTTCGGAAACCTAATATTTAGGAAGTTACGCAACTGTACTCAACTTGATTTTCTTCTCATTACTAGAGAGTTCTGGGTGGTCTAAGTCAATTTCGTTCAGGTTCCGACAGGAGTCTGTTGTTCTCATACATAGTTTTTATTACTAGATATATAATTTGACTTCGTCATCAATCATCCTGAGCATTGATTTTGAATTATCTATCATATCCATTGAAAATATTTTTATGCCACTATTTAGCTAGATCTGAAAACGTGACCCTCGCGATGGAAACTTGTATCATATCCCTTGTATTAAACTCTTTTTAAAGGCTTAAGTGCATTATTGTTTATGAATATTCAATGTATTTTCCGTCGATAATTCGGGGATAATTAGGAAACACATCAACATGCACATAGCTGGCAAATATTTATTAAATAATGTGTTATCTACAAGAATGTTATAAATTAACGAACCTTTCCAAATTACTACACAATGACAAATAATTAATAAAGTAGAAAAGCACAATACATACAATTGCTAAGCATATACATTGCAAATAAATATAAAGCTTGCGTTTTGACGATACAAATTGGAGAAAATAGAGAAAGTGATCGAAAACAGCGTTAGAAAGATTATTGGCTCACCTTCAAATATACCAACTTGATATGCATTACTTTGAATACTATTTGGTCATCTTGTTTGGCTTTACAGTTTTACATATATGCTGATACTTCGTATTTTCTTAATAATGTGATTCCAGTAACCTCCATCTGACGGTGTGCAAGGGAGAGGAATATATAAAAACGCACTTTTGGTGGCGGTGGGAATAGCTTGATTAAAGTATGACCAAATTATTAATTGCCCACCGCTAACTCAAATTCGGGGCGAACAAAAATCCCCCTCCCCCTAAACCTTTGTTCGGGGCCAGTGTCCTTTGGCACATCGAAGCGTTAGCTTGATAAAATTGCAACTGATATTTTAAGTAAAATAAATGATATTGTTTTCATTTGGATATAATTAGCCCTGTTATTTTAAATGTACAAACTTTGATTGTTAGATACGGAAGAACCCGATTTTTAAAAAATTTATTGTCTACATTAATTAATTCAATATTGATATCGACGCAGGGACGTCCCTATGGTTGTTTTAAATGTACATTTGCTAAGAGCCTCAAACAGACTAAAAAACAAGGCAACGCATAGTATTTTTCTAATTTAAGTTTTAATCAAACAAATTATATTATTTAATTTATAAAATTGTTTGCAGTACGTTTAAAATATCAAATTAAAATTTTAAAAGAATCACAAAATCTGTTTTCCGACAAAATATACCAGTTTATCTAACAATTAGCTACGGCGTTGCACTACTTTTCCCTTACTTTCTGCGGAAACAAACTAGATCTTATATCCAAGCCTTTGCACAGGGCCCCGCACTTCCAAAGGTGCGACATACATCTCTATCAACACACTGCGTCAGCGACCTAGCAACGGCCGGCACCTTCACGACGTGTTGCTCTGTCTCGTTTATTTAAGTGGTGGGAAAATGTTGCTTTTCTTCGTGTCCACGGTAGCTTCCTCGATTATCGGAATGTCAGCGTTAGCCCTGGGTGTGGCCCCTCTTAATTGATAAATAGCATGCAATTATTTGATCGATCAGATCAGTCCTGGAGAGCGGTTAAGTATGCGGTGCCTGCAATCGATGGGTGGAAGGTGACACGTACGAGGGGGCCAAGGTCGCACGCGTACTTGCATTTGGACGCATGTTTGGATGGACACCACTTCGAGGAAGGGCCACTTCTTTAATGTTACTTTTTGTTAATGATATGAGTAGGCTTCATGGGCGATGATTATTTTCCCATATTTCGTTTTGGTGTTCGTTTTCTTCCACGGCGTCTGTAAGGGATATTTTGAATGGGTGTGTCGGATGTTTAAACGCTATGTGCGATTTTGACGTTAGCTATTTTTATTCAGAAAACCCTTTTCTTACACCTTTTTATTTACTTTCATCTTTATGAGAAATTAAGTCGGAATTGAACCTAGGTGTCTCGGTTTTCTGACACTTCCTATCATTACAAACTTGGATTTGGACTTGGACGCATGTTTGTACACCACTTCGAGGAAGGGCCACTTCTTTAATGTTACTTTTTGTTAATGATATGAGTTGGCTTCATGGGCGATGATTATTTTCCCATATTTCGTTTTCTTCCACGGCGGCTGTAAAGGATATTTTGAATGAGTGTGTCGGATGTTTAAATGCTACGTGCGATTTTGACTTTAGCCAGGTTTATTCAGAAAACCCTTTTTTTTTACACCTTTTTATTTGCTTCATCTTTATGAGAAGTTAAGTCAGAATTGAACCTGGGGATCTCGGAACTTCCTGAAGCATTTGTGAAACTTCATATCATCACAAACTTTTATTGGGACGCATGTTTGGACACCACTTCGAGGAAGGGCCACTTCTTCAATGTTACTTTTTGTTAATGATATGAGTAGGCTTCATGGGCGATGATCATTTTTCCATATTTCGTTTTCTTCCACGGCGACTGTAGGGGATATTTTGAATGGGTGTGTCGGATGCTACATATGTCCGATTTTGCGTTAGCCATTTTTATTCAGAAATCCCTTTTTTACACCTTTTTACTTGCTTTCATCTTTATAAGAAATTAAGTCAGAATTGAACCTGGGGGTCTCGGTTTTCCGAAATTTCATATCAGCACAAACTTGGATTTGGAAGCATGTTTGGATACCACTTCGAGGAAGGGCCACTTCTTTAATGTTACTTTTTGTTAATGATATGAGTAAGCTTCATGGGCGATGATTATTTTCCGTTCGTTTTCTTCCACGGCGGTTGTAAGGGATATTTTGAATGGGTGTGTCGGATGTTTAAATGCTATGTGCGATTTTGACTTTAGCCAGTTTTATTCAGAAAACCCTTTTTTTTTACACCTTTTTATTTGCTTTCAAATTTAAGAGAAATTAAGTCAGAATTAAACGTGGGGGACTCGGAACATCCTGAAACTTTTCTGAAACTTCCTATCATCACAAACTTTTATTTGGAAGCATGTTTGGTTTGGACACCACTTCCATCCAAGGGTCACTTCTTTAAAGTTACTTTTTGTTAATGATGTGAGTAGGCGCTGATTATAATTCCATATTTCGTTCTGGTGTACGTTTTCTTTCC
This sequence comes from Hylyphantes graminicola, assembly GCA_023701765.1. Taxonomy (NCBI): domain Eukaryota; kingdom Metazoa; phylum Arthropoda; class Arachnida; order Araneae; family Linyphiidae; genus Hylyphantes; species Hylyphantes graminicola. Next base: position 14,727,125 of record CM043123.1, read on the forward strand.
ACGGTTGCTGTAAGCGACGTTTTGTGCGTCCCTCAGAATATTAGTGTGTCGGAAGTTGAACGTACGATTTTGACTTTTGCCAGTTTTGTTCAGAAGGCCAATTTTTTACTCATTTTTATTTACTTTCATCTTTATGACAAATTAATTCAGAATTGAACCTGGGTCTCTGTTTTTCTGAAACATTCCGTTGTCAGAAACTTTGTATTATATTTTATTGAAACTAAACAAATATACAACAATTGAGGAAAACATACTTTGCCGCTAGTCATTTATAAGTATATCTGAGACACTTTACCATCATTTACGAAGAATCATTTTGATTAAACATATGATGTCAAGATAATACTAAACAGTTATACTAACTTTATGTATGGTATGGTACATGTATATTCCAGCTTGTGTGCTTAACTTTACACGTTATTGCACAGTTAATTCAACCCGCCATATGGAGTTCGTGTTTTCATAACTTTAAACATTGACGGGAAAGATCCTATGAATAGATTTCAAAACAGAGTACTTATTACTTTTTTAACGTCTCTGTTTTTTAAAACACGTTTTAAATGCAAAAGCTGCATACGCACTAGTTTGGGCAATCCCATTTATTTTGTCGCTTTTTTTTGTTGAACACTTTGACTTCCTGTATTAGCGCGGTGGACTTCTAAAACAGCACTTAGTGTCACGGTGAATTCAAAGTGAAATATTAATGAAATGCAATAATAGCAATAATGAAAAGGAAACATGTGGAGTGAAAGGATATAAATACAACGCGAGCCCTTTATGACTTGGACTTAACTATCATGATTTTTTTAAACTATACTCATCATGTCCCTTAATAAACTATTTTTGTACTTCCAAAGTTTTAGTGTTAACGCAATCATTGAGTTCTTGAAAAAATTGTAAACTGAAATTTAAGCAGATTTTAATTTTTAATTACATATTACTATAGAATATAGGACCTTATATATTCTTCATTTTACTTTAAGGATGAATACTTTTGGTTAAAATTATATCAAATCAAGATTTTTCCTCAGATAAGTCACTTCACGTATCTACGGTCAAACATTACAATGAACCGAAAATAATATAATTCCTTATATTTTATTGTGATTAGTGATTTGACAAATATTGCATTTGACAATAGGGGAGAGTGGGGGCTATTGGGACGCAGGGCTAATGGGACAAGGGCCCTAAAGCGGGGAAAAATATACTTTTTTACAAATTTTTCTACACTACAACATTGTAACAGTTAGACTTCACATTTTAAAAACCAAAGATCAGCCATTAAACGCATGTGCTGAAGTGGAGAGAAAAATTGTTGTTTTGGAGAATTGAAAGTTAATTAAAAGTGTACCTTGTTTTTCACTTTTGAAGTATTGAATAAAAACATTCTATGAATTAAACTACAGTTTTAGATAGATGAAATATCTTAGATTAAGATAGTATGTCAAATACTGTGGTGAAGTACAAGTGCTTCTGTGTTGGGTCATTTATAAAAATCATCACTGTGGGGTCTAATGGGACAGAAACAGTGGGGTCTAATGGGACACGAATAAACCTAGCTTTGTGTGCTTCTCTCTCGAGGAATCTATATGAATCTCCAATATCTTATTCAGTCAAGTTGCCAAAAACTTTTTTAAACTTTAATTTTAAACTTTTTGAACTTTTTTCATCGTATAATAAGTGAAAGCTCAAGTAGCTTTATTGGTGACATATTTCCACCTGCAATTTCATTAATTACATCTGAACAGAGCTTGGTGAAGATAAATAAATTGTTGTTGGTAAATTTTGCTAGAAAGCAAGCTATTTTTTTCGTTTTATTGATTTCTGAAAAAAAAAGGCGATGAACTGAAAATGTTCGTTAAAATGATATGAAAAAGGCGAACGATGGTGAGCTATTTGAAGATTAAGAGGATCTTTTAAGTCATTGTACCGTGAAAAAAAGGACAAGTTTGGGATAAATTTTAGAAGATTTTTAGTTATAAAACTAAATATTTAGTTATAAAACTATCCTTTCCAGCGATTCACCAAAAATTATGGGAGCATCTTCGGTTTTGAGTTTTAATTTTGATATTTCATCTTTCAATGTAAAATTATTGTTTTAAAAAATAAAATTTCGTTATGTATACATTATGTAAATGGTATTTGCTTTAAAATTTTATTTTCTGACCATTTCCTCATTCAGTTCCCCTTTTTTTAATATTTTATTAAGGCAACATTTAGCATGTCTCATTAGCCCTGCACCCTGTCCCATTAGCCCCCACATATGGGGGCTAATGGGACATTTACATGCTTGTTTAAAATGCTCAGCATCCAAAATATGGTAATGTTTTAACATTTATCGACTGATTTTTTAAGTAAATGAATGTTCAGTTTATAAGCTTGTAAAAAAAGAAATTAAAATTCTTTTATTTTTGCTGAAATACAGAGGTTGAAAAAAATTTGTCCCAATAGCCCCCACCCTCCCCTATTTATCAATAAAATTCGTGAAAAATCCTGCTGAATTGTTTACAACAATCGGCCAATTCGCCAAAAATCTTGCTGAATTGCTTACAACAATTTGCTAATTTGTCGTGTATACCATAGATACTTAATTTTCCATGCATTGGTTTTTGTCTATTTGCAATAAATAGTGAAGCGTCGTGGCAATATGCCAAGACAGTATGAATTATCTATAAATCATTTGGTGTGAGAGAGGCGCCATGGATACTTCTTACAATGTATCAATAATACTTTGCTTATTTGCTGCGCATGACGAAATGTATTTAACATGTGAAGGTGCTAGTTACACAAAACTCACTTTCTTAAAAACATAACTAAGATATAGATCCGGACTATCCGTTGGCGACTTCATCCAATCGAATTAACAAAATCAAAATAAGTCACCAAAGCGGTTCTATGAACAAGCACACAAGCTGGAATATATATGTATCCTACCATACCATAAGTCACCAATGAGCGGGTAGAGCCTTATATCCTTGTTATACTTTTAAGAATGAAATTTTGCAACTAGCCTCTTCATATTAATAAATTTACAAGTAGTTAAATAAACTACAAAAATTACAAAAATAAAAAATAAGTTTGTATGTTTCCAAGTGTGCCATCAAAAATTGAAACTACAATGCATGACTCAATTGTTCGTCCATTTACACTGCTCACAACAATTAGGGGAGCGCATGGTTCAAACTCTTTCAACCCCAAACTTTCCATTTGGAATCATGAGCTTGCGATTTTCTTCTCACTAAGTTGAGCTTGCACTAATTTATCGTTAGATGGAAGAATTAAGTCTTTTGAGGATGTAAATAATGTTTGTTTTCATCAAATGAAAATATGAAAACATGGTAAAATAAAATTCGCTCGCAAAAAAATTTATGAAATAAATTGACCCAAAATTCTTCACGCTTGCACTCTCAGATGTTAAAAAATTGATTTTACCTCTTTTTTGCAAATAAAAATTTGAAAAAATTATTGTTATAATTTATTCTTAATTTTTGATTAGAATTTTCCCCACTTAAATTTTAGTTTAAAAAATAAAATATTTTTCCGCCTGTTTTTTACCATTTCATTCTGGATGCATAAGGAATCTATTTCACAAATTTTAAATTTTTTGAATGAAAAACAAAGCGCTGAAACTGAAAGGGTTAACAAAAGCACGCAAAGTGCTCCCCTAATTGTTTTGAGCAGTGTACTATGAGCGGTGAAATGTCTAAAAAATGTAAATGTGTGCGTCTTAAAGACGGCGTGTCTGAAATTCAAGTTCGTCAGATGATCGAAGGTACGAGTTACACCTCTTGAGGCCAACCCATCGAGTCCCGAGTTATTTCCAGACGCCCCAGAAAGGGTGTAGAGGTATTGCACAGTCTTCGGGTGGGGGGATCAAGGGTGCTCTTTTCAAGAATACTTATATTCTCTGGTAGTTATTTTTCTTTAAAAAAGTCAGCAATTTTTCTGAAGAATATATTGCTTTTTATACTTAAAATGAATAAGTTTTTGATGAATGATAAATAAAATTAAAGGTTAATAATTTTATTGGGTTTATTAATTGGTCATATTAATTAAATTGGAGTTGATATCTCCCGTCCTGACGTCTGCCATACGTAATTTTTTTATGCTATATTCACAATGAAGGTATAAAAAAATAACTTTACTTAAAACTTATCATTTATATTTTCTGGTGAATGTTTTCTTCAGAAGCAAATTTCTCTAGAAGCCAAAATTTTTATTTTATTATCAATGTACCTCAATGGTTGACAATAGGCAGGAAAATATATTTTCTCTACTTTTAAAAGCAAAATGTGTCCCACTATTTTGTTTCCAAAATGTGTTAGTTTGGAAGCAACCCAATAAGTGGTCCTAGTCTCCAGAAATTGGGATCTAGACTATAGTATACGATCTCTTATGTAATATTTTTATTTTTTGCTTGTATTACCTTGTATGTTTTGTTCAAATTCACGATTGTAGTTCTATAGAGGTACTATTCGAACCAAAAATGTCAAACACAATTAGTTCAATCACATCAATTATTCTTAGACACCTAACCCACTGCATTATCATTTCAGCTGAAACTTCATGCTAATGTGCAGATTCGGTGCAGATAATGTGCTTCAAGTCATTTGAACTGATAGACACCTCTACATCTCCTTCCTAACTCTATGGTTGATTCATAACTATTTGCAGTGTATTAAAGTTATGGTTTTACCACAAAATTGATTAATTCACTCATCAAATAGTAGTGACGGCTAGAAAGTTAAAGGATTCCGGTGCAATCTTGCTCCAAAATGTTTAACAATGTAGAGATAAAAATAGGTTGGGTTGAATTTGCGTCTCTCTAGAGCTACACGGGGACAATTGGCTAAGAGTGATAATTTAGAACCACCGTCTAGTGACGAGCCGACACCTGGGTAGGCACCCAACGTATATATTTTAAAGGGCGTCATCGTGCCAGGTGTCAGGACATTGAAACAATTTAACGTGCATTTGTCAACACGGGGTATTATTCGTCGCAAATTTTTGGCTACACGAGATGTTTATAGATCCTCAATTAATTTGGAGTTCCCCTGACCCGAACTTAAAACCTTTCACATACAAGACATGTATGTACCATCCATCTGAACGGCCTGGAAAAGGGCCAATAAATATAATTGTTTTCACTGCATAAAATTTAAAATTTATTTATTTAAAATAACATATTTGTTTGGATCAGAATTAAACTTATTTTTAAAGAGACGATCTTATAAACCAACTGATAAAAGTACATTGTGAATAAAAAATTTATTAATTACAAATTTAAAAAAATTAAGGATATTGTAAGAAAAGACTGACGCACAAAATACGGAAAAGGCCGAGTCTAACGATCGAAGGGGCTAACCGCAGGTCCTGTTCCTACATAAAACCCGTTAGGGCCGGGCCTAGGGCCTCCAAATTTTACTTTCTATTATGCTAAATGCTGTAAATCCCCAAAATATCAGTAGGGGAAGGTGGGTTCCCTTGGACCTATTTTGACTTTTCAATTTTTAATTTCTTAATTACTTGCAAAAAGTGAATAAAAATATTTTTACTAAATACTTTATGTTGTCATATACAACATATATTTATTTTAACATGTTATTTAAATAATTTCAACTATTAAAAAAATAAATACAGAACAATGTAATTAGGACCAAGGTACACCACCGGCGGTGTACCTTGGTCCAACCGGTAGTGTACCTTGGACCAATTATTAACAGGTAGAAAGACTCGATTTACAGTCCGAAAACCAATATTTTTTAGCCACATAAAATTCCAAAATACATTTTACAACCTACTCTTATATCTAGCCAAGATTGTAGTAATTGGTTATGTTAGGTCAATTGGCTTAGTAAGGGGTTTTATTGCCTTAGTTTTTTTTTAGTGCCCTTTTGGCTTTTTCAGCTGTAATGCGATCTTTCTCAGGTGTATCCGTTAAAATGCAGCATAAAATTAAACTGTCATTTCATGCCATAGAAAAACATTTGGCTATCTTTCTGTCATAAATTTGAAAAAACAACTCAAATATTTTCCCCTATGTTTATACAATTAGGCCTAAACGTAAAAAGGATGTTCTGCTTAGATATTTATTATAAAAAACATATTTTTAGATGTGCATGCAATAATTATTTTCTATATTATATCAATATGGTTAAAATTTTATAGGCCTACCATAAATCTAAATAATTAACTACAGAAAAATTATTTATCACACCATATAAATATTTCTTACAAATTTCCATTCTACATAATTTTACAAATCAGGGTTGCATATTAATAGCTCAAAATACTTAATTTTTCAAAGGAAAAAATTTACTTGAATCTTATAAAGGGTTTTCAACAATCTGAAGCACATAAGACCTATAGTAGTGTACCTTGGACCCGTCCAAGGTACACCACTTGTATTAGGTTTGAGGTACACCACTTGGTTATTAAAAACAAAATAGTTAATCACCATGTTAAGGTTAGACTTAACTTAATTTCAAGCGCACTGTTTTATAGCTAAAACTTTGCTTTATCTTGCATAACCATCGTTTCTGAATAAACACTACATCTTTGAGTACAAAAATACACTAAAGTATCTGACAAAAATTTACTTTTGAACTGTGAATTTAGTTTTTCGAAACCACTTTAATAAATTTACCTTTCAAACAAACAGATAGAACTTCACTGAGACCCCTGGTAGCAAATACTTTAACTGCATGTGTTTGTGTTTTAATATCTAAGCAAATCGAGCTAAAATCAGCATAGGTTCGAGGTACACATATGTCCAAGGTACACCACTTACCCCTAAACTAAAAAAAAATCTGATACTCCACTTAGTTTTGTGCTTAATTTTGACTAAGCGATTGACCTAACCTGATTGTTTTCATCCATGTTTATAAGGAAGCCTATAAAATAGTAGCAAAAATTTGACACATATATCATTTCACATCACCATTACTGAAAATCATACACAACATTTTCCGTAAAGGGGCCCCAAAAATAGGCTGTGCCTATAGTCTGAGATTTCCTAGAACAGGCCCTGGCTAACCGACTGGGCTCCCCAGCCTTCAGTAAAACAGGTGAGGATGACTCTTGCGTTTCTTCCCATCCCGGGATGGTGACGATCCTCCTCCCAAACTCAGGTTACAGCGCGTGGATCGGGCCTAATTTGGAAGCGACTCTTGCTCCTCGGCATCTGTTGCCAAGACTCTCCGCTCCGGGATGCTGGAACGAAGCCATCCTTATCAGAAGAGAGAGAAGATCGCATTGTTCGTGGGGTTATGATTTTTTTTATTCCTTGAAACTTGTGGCTAGCTTGTTTTGGCAAGATTGCCAACGGGGAACTGCGGCTTGGGGATAATCAGTTTTCAATGCAAAGTTTTGGAGGGTTTTTTTTTTCTCTCTGGATTGGTGCGATTCCAAATGTTTTGTAGTAGGAAATTTTGATCAATCGTAAATTTTCAATTTAATATGGATGGATATGTAGTTAGTATCAAAATTTTTAGCGAGGAATTTCTATTTAGAGAAAATAAAAATTGCACTTCGAATGTTACAATAGGATACCAATAAATAAAAATGTATCAGCAAAAATACTATTAGTAAAAAATTCAAGTCACTTTGAGTGCTGCAATCTTTTAGTGCTGCACCTTTAGTGATTCAAATTTGCAGTACACATCTACCTAAACTAAACGAATGAAAAATATTGCTTCCGAATTTAAAAACATTAAAACTTAAGTCCAAATGTACCCAAATAATATAGATAGTTTTAAGAGTATATTAATATCGCCCAAAAATCACAAACATTATTTTCATTTACTGATCACGATATTTCACAAAATTTTCATAAAAGTGAGATATTCTGCACCATAAAAATTTCTTGTCATTTCATTTGGTCTATGTATCATACAACTTATTTAATTTACACAAAGGAAACTACATTAAAATAGCATTAATTAAATTATATTTTGAGTTGAACAACTATAATTCGCTATAACAATATTTAAGAACAATACAACGGAGAAATTTTAGTCAATGTTATCCGTAGTTTATATAGCTACAGAATTTGTTGAAAGTCATAGCTTAGTCTAAATTAGTAATGATATTGTGGTACTCCATACTTTACGCCATCATCCACTACACTGTAAAAATAAACCTCTAACTTAATACTAAATTGTGATGGTCGAAGTGGTACCACCAACCTTTGCTGTAAATTCATAAATGAAGTAAAAATTTATTGAATGGTCTTGGGAAAACGTTTGCTTCACTTCCAATGACTGGATTCATTAATCATCCCTGTTTAAACGCTATTGGGTTAAGTTTTGTCTGTGACTCTGTACATAGTGAAAACATTAACTTGCTGTAAAACAAAAACTGCGATATAAATAACTGCAAAATTTGCTGTAATTTTGCTGATTTCTTGCAGTGTTTATTATTAAGGACACTTTGATAGATAATCTTCATTCAAATCCAAACCAAACCATGACACGAGGAAAATCACGTGTAATCTTTACCTACGACGTCCTTGATAATATGAACACTCTTAGCGAATTCTGAGTATTGCTGTGTTTTGAAGCTTAGGACTCAATACCCTCTACGTGAAGCCAGCATAAATTAAATTTAGCTTCTACGTGTCTCTATTTATGTAGCAGCTCTGGTGTATTAGAGGTACGTTTCGTGGATATAAATACGTTGCGTGGAAACTTCTTTTTTTGCCACAATTCATTCATGAGTTTGAGGAGGTATCGATTTTTTTCACGTGGCAGTGAAATAGACAGAGATTCTTCATCTGAAGGTGCCAGCTCATGTTTTGTACTCGTCATTTGTCCTGGTTCAGAATAGGGTGCTTGACTGTATGGCTAAACTACATTCCAATATTAAATTAATTATAGTGTGAACCCCAAAATAACAAAAGTACATATTTGTGGGCAAAATAAATCTTTAAATAATTAATAAAAATCTTTTAAAATGGCTTTTTTTCATCGGTAAGTCACGTGTCACAAACACGTCGATTTGGCTGACGTCACTAGTATATATTAACAAGCCGATGTGATGTTTTTTAATTGCAATTAAAATGGATTTAATCTAATTCACTATTAAAATAAGAATTATATCGATAGTGGAAGGAGGTTTTACAGAAGCAGGTAGTTCAAATTTGTTTAAAGTACACTGCTCAAAACAATTAGGGGAGCACATGTTTTAAACCCTTTCGCTCCCAATGATTCCATTGGGAATCATCAGCTTGTGATTTTTTTCTGACTAAGTTAAATTTGCAACTTATGTATCGTTAGATACATCATTATATGGAAGAATAACGTATTTTGAAGAATTTAATATATTTTTTTAATATTAATGAAAATATGAAAAATATGATAAAATAAATTTCACTTTAAAACAGTTTTGGAAAATAAATTGACCCTAAATTTTTCTTGCTTGCATTTTTTAGATGTTTAAAAATATATTTCAACTATTTTTAACAAAAAAAGTTTTGAAAAAATTATTGTTATATTTTATTAAAAAGTTATTATTCCATTTCCCCCCTTTAAATTTAAGTATTAAAAACTCAAGATTTTTTCTCCTATTTTTTACTATTTCATTTCGAATGCATAGTGAACCTATTTAACAAATTTCAGATTTATAGGATAAAAATTAAAAAGTTGGGAGTGAAGTTAAAGTTGGAATTAAAAAGTGCTCCCCTAATTGTTTTGAGCAGTGTAGTATCCAAAATGGTGTTTCAAAGTTTGTTTATAGTTACTAGTGACGTCATAGATACGACGTGCAGCCAGAAAGCGTTTTCAGGAGTGATTTTTCGTCCAAATTTTAAAATTCATTTTTTTTCCTTTTTATGGGGTATTTGAAAAAAAAATACGGTTCGAATATTTTTGGCATAAGAATATTGTAAGTCAATAAAAAAATTTTAGTCAAGTACCCTTTTATTAGGTTCAATAGGGTATTTAACTGTATAGCTCAAATACCTTCCAATGTTATTTTAAATTATAGTTCATATTAAAACATAACGAACGTACCATATTTTGTGTGAAATAAATCTTTAATTAATTAGTAAATATCATTTTAAGGGGTTTTTTTTCCATCGGAACGTCAAGTGATCAGAAACACGCTGCTGATTTGATTTGGTTGACGTCACTAGAAAGTATAAACAAGTTGGGGAATCCAATTTACAATTAAAATAAGAATTAGTGAGATAATGGAAGACGGTTTTATACACAGAAGCGGATAGCTTAAATTTGCCTAAAATAAATTCTAATATTGTAAAGTTACTTAAAGTTTGCAGTTGGCGAAGTTTGTTTATACTTACTAGTGACGTCACAGATACCAAGTGACAGTCAAGAGCGTTTTTGTATGCAAATTTTTGTCCGAATTTAAAAATTCATTCTTTGACAAACTTTTTAAAAAAGAAGAAAATGACTTTTTATTTTGTACACCCGCTTAATTTAGGAAGACAAAAAAAATTTGTCAAATACTCCATTAATTGGTATTATCCGCGAGATAAACTCCAAAGTAACACGAGTAATATATATCGTGTTGTTTGTCAACAAAAACTAAATTCTGACTGAATGTAAGAGTGACGAAAGGGATATTTTGTGGGCATCTGCTTTAAAAATTAATTTGATTTAATGTTTATATTGATTGAAATAAATATAGTTATAAGATAATTTAATAAATAAGTTTATAGTTATTGGTTTAATTATGAAAAAAATTGAACAGATTTGTAAATAATGCAGCAGATCGTAACCATTATCCACTAGCGGAAAAAATATACAATTGCTCCTTTCCAAATATCTGTTTTAGGAACCCTTCTTTAAATGGACTTAAGTTCATTTTTCAAATATCTTGCATTATTTTCGTTAATAAGCATGAAAATTAGAAAAAAATAACTTCAGTATAATAACATTTATTTTTAGTTATTTTCAATAACTGAGAAAAGAAATTTAATAAGAATGTGTCAAAAAGGCTGTTAAAAAATAAATATAATCCATAAAAATAAATATATTATTATATGTGCACGCATTATACATAAACTTTAAACATTCGTTTACATTTTGATATTAATAAACTGAAATACCTCTAAAGTTTTTTTTTATATTTATTACACAAAATTAGCCGCACTTTTAAATGTAAAAATAAAAATTCCCTATCTTAAATTTTCCATTAAAATACGTAAAAGCATCACATCACATTTGTTTTATTTGACGCATATTAACGCCGGCTTTGAAAGCTAATGTATCAGTATTATAAAGTTTACAATAATTTGAAGGTTTTGAATTCCATTATTAGATAATTATTGGCATAATTTATCTGAATGTGACCATGAAAAATTTGCTTTAAAAGTGTTTTTAATTTCAATTGTGTCTTCGAAACAACTGATAACTCCTTCGGAAATACCAAAGTAAAAAATTAGAATAAATATTGTGTTTAGCTTCCGATAATATTCCAAGATGATAATACTTTTACCGAGATAATATGTTGATAAAAGATACTATCTTTTCAGTTTAACCTTGTCAATTCTTCCTGATAACTATATGATGACAGAAATGAATCATAGCGTAACTGCGCTTCAACCAATATTATTTTCATTAAACTCATGTTTTGATGTATCAATTTTGTCATGTCCCTGACATATAATTTAACTTATCGTGTGTTTAAAATGTATTCTTTTTTTAAGTAATTGTTTTTATTTGCTGAATGCTTAATTATTTTCATTTATTCGTTACAAACACTGTTTGATATAGATTAAATTATATTTATTAAATAAACCATAAAAATGTTCCACAAATGTCATTAATATTAGATGGAAGTTAAGTATTATTATATGTTAAGCTCAAATCTAAAAACGATATATTTTCTATTTTGTTACAAATTTCGTTTTAGTTTAATTTTACATTGCTGTGTTGAGAACAGAAAATTTAAAAAATGATATTTTGGTTAAATTTAAGTAAAGTGTTCATTGCATTGAGTTTGAATTTTAAACATTTATGTTTAATAAATAAAATTAATTATACATTATGCTAAAAATCAACATTAAAAATGCATAAGGTATCTTAACCTCGTCTATCGTAATAATTTTGTGACAAGAAAACATAAACTAAACTCAGATATTGAAACCCTCGAATGCACACTTAGATAAGGAAATCATAATTTAATTTATTTGCACTTTTGTTTATAAGAGATATGATTTTGTGTTATTGAATTGTAGTTAATCTAATAGAAACATTTAAAAAAGAGAGTGATTTGATTTTAAAAAAATAATTGAAATAAACTGAATTTGATAATAATGCATAGCCTACAAAAAAATAAAAACATTATTTATAAAATTTGTAGATGCAAAAAAATTTCAAAACTACTTTTCACAGGTTAAACACTAGTAGTTAAACCCTTTAAAAAATGTATACAGTCTTACCTTTTTTATTTAAATAATTATTAAATAAATTTATAGTTTTTGCATTTTTCTAACAGTGCTTAGTAACAGGGTTTTTATATTTTACTTTTAGGACTTATCTGAAGTTTCTTCTCACAATTTACTTTTCTTCCCGAAATTTAATTCAGAATATTAAATATTTCAGGTAAGCTTTTTATTAATTTACAAAATACCGTTGCATAACGTATTGGATTTTAGAACGAATAATAAAAAATTTTATGTTATATTTTATTCATTAAATGGTTTCTCTCTCGTAATTTTTAAGAATATCTGTTATAGGATTTATATGCTTTCATAAGAAACTTTAAAAAAATTAATAATCAATTGTTACAAAAATTTTAAAGAAAGTAAAAGTAAAAATAAATCTAATTATAGAATAAAAGTAAAAATATTTCTGTTCTTTCTTAGGTTCTTATTATTTCATTAATACAATAATCTTTAAATGTTAAACTTGGCTTTTACATTTTAATAAAAAAAATCATTAAATAGAATCAATAACCTTGTTAAAGCTGAAATGAAGTAGACTTTTTTTTAATTAAGACATAAAATAAATATCTAATAAAAAGATATTATAAAATTGCAAAAAAAATAGTTTTAACTTGGCGTGACAATTTATAATGAACTTTTTTAAAACAGGAGCTTTTAAATACGAAAACCTAGAGTAGTAATTTTCTTTTAGTTAATGAAAGTGTATTAGATGATGAAAATAAATTTATGAATAAAATGTTACGAAAAAAGAAAAGTTATGTGCATAAAAATACTAAAAGTTTGTAGGTTAAATTTTATATGATTTATGGTGACTTATTTTGGTGACTTAGGTTATCACTTTTGCAAGTTTATTAAAGGAAACCTTTTCAGGTTACTATGCATTGAGTGTCCAACGGATCATCATCTAATGATCTCCTACAAGTTTCTGTATTGTGTTATCTGTAAAAGTGATGATAACTTAGAATTTTCCAATTCTAAGTAACCAAATGCGAGACCATAAAAACTGAATACCAAAATCTATTGAACATTCCACAACTTTAATAGGGTTAACAAAGTAGCTGCAAAGGTGTTTCATTAACTTTTTTTGTATTATTATTACCGGTAAAAACTTAATTATCAAAATTTTTGATTCCAACCCTAATTAAACAACTCTTAAAGATGAATTATGAATCGAAGCTAAATACCCCTAACTCTTTACGATAATTCTAAACTCTCGAGAATGAATTGTTAATAGCTTTTTAATATTTTTTATCGTTAAAAAGGTTGACACCATCTATGTAAACATATTACATGATATAATTTTGTCTGTTTTGTTTTCGTATCAGAAAAGATATATAATCTCACAGAGTTCCAGCAATTTCAACTCTTACCAAATCTGAAACCATAAGTCTTGACCATGAATTCGGAATACATTTTAAATATTTCGTAGCTTTACATAGGTTGGTACCTCTTCTAAATATCTGAAATCGTAATTTCTTTGACCATGAATTGTGAGCACATTTTAAATATTCCTTAACCTTAAGGGGGATTGACACCCTCTCCTCAAATTTATTTTGCCCTATAAATTTTTCCCATTTTCTTATCAGTAAAAATGACCAATCTCAGAGTTCCAGCCATTTCATCTCTGACCAAATCTGAAGCCTTGACCATGAATTGTGAATACATTTTAGATATTTCGTAGCTTTACAGGGGTTGACACCTCTTCTAAATATCTGAAATCTTGAGTCTTGACCATGAATTGGAATACATTTTAAATATTTCCTTGAATTATTGACCATGAATGACCATCATTTTTAATATTTCCTCACCTTAAGGGGGGTTGACACCCTCTCTGCAAATTTATTTCGTCCTATAAATTGTTCGCATTTACCTTATCAGTAAAAATGACCAATCTCAGAATTCCAGCAATTTCAACTCTGACCAAATCTGAAGTCTTGACCATGAATTGCGAATACATTTTAGATATTTCGTAGCTTTACAGGGGTTGACACCTCTTCTAAATATCTGAAATCTTGAGTCTTGACCATGAATTGGAATACATTTTAAATATTTCCTTGAATAGCATTGACCATGAATGACCATAATTTTTAATATTTCGTCACCTTAAGGGGGGTTGACACCCTCTCTGCAAATTTATTTCGTCCTATAAATTTTTCGTATTTTCCTTATCAGTAAAAATGACCAATTTCAGAATTCCAGCAATTTCAACTCTGACCAAATCTAAAGACTTGACCATGAATTGGAATACATTTTAAATATTTCCTTGAATAGTATTGACCACGAATGACCATCATTTTTAATATTATAATTTGTCACCTTAAGGGGGGTTGACACCCTCTCTGCAAATGTGTTTCGTCCACCCCCCACTGAGCTTCCCTAATCGCCCCCACGTGGGCCCTTCCTCGGACTTTGCACGCTACACTGTCTTCAGAAGGCTGATGACCTGTTTTTGGACTTGGCCAAATGCATATCGTTCCGTTGGTGGCTCGGTCACACTAGTGGTCTTCGATTCGTGCGGTATCCTTCCGGAACTTCACGCAGATTTCCACTTCCTGATTCTGGAAGGATTCGAGACATTTCGTCAACTTAACGCATTGGGGTTTCGGTCCATACCCCTATCACAAGGCAGCATCAAACGTTACATTTTTCTGCGTTTTCGCATAACGTGATGGGTTTCATCAGGGAAGGTCAGGGAATGTGTCAAGTTTTGTGTTGGAAAGGAACTAAATCTGACCACAAATCAATCGAGGCGTTAGTTAAAATAGTTAGGTAGTTAAAACGCTTCATTAGCAATGCAGTTCGCTAGGGGATGAAATCCTCTTACAAGGGTCAATAATGTTATTTGTCGTCGTATTTGAAAGTGTCAAGACTTTCATTGACAACTATATTGACAATTCAGTATATTTTAAGTGTTGTTGCAAATTTATAATATTTATTTAATATACTCCGACACAAGCTTCACTTAAAATTGTGTACACTCTTAAAACAAACGAGTAAATTTAACTCAGTCTGAGTTAATTTTCACTCTTTTCAGTGTCGAAAATGCACTTATCCTATTGGAGTGGATTTCACTCTTTTGTTTAGTTAAAACTCCGACAAGATCACTCCAAACGAGTGATTTTAACTCAGTCTGAGTTAATTTTCACTCCTTTCCAGTGTCGAAAATGCACTTCTCCCATATGAGTGGATATCACTCTTTTTTAAAGAGTGTAATGCTTCAAATTTCTATAAACTATTGATAAGCTTCAAACTTCTTTTTAAATTGAGATAGAAAGTCCCATTTACGTTTAGTTGAAAAACTGCGCTGTTTCGTCTTCGTCAAAATGTGTGTGAATCTGTTGCCTAGATCAACTTGGCTTCAGCCCAGACTAACTTAAGTTCACAAAAAAAATTCTTCGTTTTCACAGCAATGTGTTGCTGCTAGTTAGGTTTTTTCGGTGTTACGTGACGCTTGGGTGGTATACTTAAGGGAAAAGGAGACTTAGTAAACAATTTGTACTTTTTTTTAAGTATTTAGCTTACCGGACCGTTGACGATTAATTTGTTTAGAGATAATTATATAAGCAATTCCAATTAAAGGCCCATTGTGAAAACAACGAATTCTTCAATGTCTCAAATTGTTATTTTAAGTAAAGGAGTTTCCTTTTTTCATTAGATATAATTAAAACAAGAAGTTCGAAATGGAGATAAAATAGCCTACTTTTCTGTAACTTAAATTCTCAATTAAATACTTAACAGAAAAAAAAAGAAGAATTGTAACAGTAAAAGTTATCAATAACCGTTTCTTCACAAGATTTATGCACCATTAGAAAAAAAATCGCCAACCCAACGCAGCTTTCAACTATAAATTAAACTTCTAAAGGCTAAAATAAACTATTTTTATTAATTTTCTTTCGCAAATTAAATTAATATTTTTTTGTTATCTACTTGTAACTACTGCAAACTGTACTATAAAAATAATAAATCACAATTAAAACTAACCAGAATTTTTTTTTAAAAAAATGCTTTGACGCTTTCTTAGTAAACAAATAATAAACATTTAAAGAATCATAATGTGCTACATTTTATGATGTCAGTTCAAACTGATTTATGACAAAAATGAATTTTCTCTCAATTATTATTTGTTAAATATAAATAAAATTTCACGTGACATTGTTGACGTGGAAAAAGTGATTAAATTGTACTTGAAATTAAATTTTAATTTTGCTAATTCAATGGGGAATTGGCCGACCGGCAGTAGTCAGATGTCCGTCCGAACGTAGAGACAGTCAGAAAAAAATTAGGAAAATTGTGCCTCTGAGGTCATATCTTTCTAACAAAAAAAGAAATTTTGAGATCCAATGAATATAACCGATTTTGGATGGAGAATACGGACTGCCATCGACAGCATTTCAGTACCTACTTTTTTAAAAACTCTTTTGAATTAAAAAAAGAAGAAAAGTAGGCTAAAAATGTCCTTCATGTATTTGGAGACATCTTCTTTATATAAAATCCAGGTGTCGGCTCGTCACTTGACTGTGGTTCTAAAATACGACGCCCATCGCCAATAGCCCTCGTGTAGCTCTAGTGCGACGATAATTCAAACCTAACCTAACCTTTTCATGAAACTATAACTCTGGTGAAAAGAAACCAAATTCAAAATTCAGTATAAGTCGTTACACAACAAAATAAAATGCACACAGTCTATAGTTTAAAAAAAAATGCAAATTGCAACTACAAACATTTGCAAAAGCGTTTGTTTGATTTTACAGCACGTAGTTCTTTATTGGAAATTAATTGTTTTTAGATTCCCGACTTCTGCATAAACTTTAAATAGAAAGGGCCCAATCATTTAATATTAAATTTATGTTTCGTTTTCCTTTATAACGTGTCTGTTTAAAAAAAACAGGTTTTGACTTAAAATTACAAACTATTCGTATAAAATAAACAGATTGTCTCTGTAAATTTTAAGGTATTTTTCTTGACACACCAGCTTACAGCTTTTTTCTGGTTAGGTTAGTTTGAATTATCATCACACTAGCTACACAGGGGATATTTTTAAAACCTCAGTCAAGTGACGAACCGAGATCAAAGTAAGCATCCGACGCAACCGTTAAGGACGACATCGTAAGGACGACAGCGTTGGAACTTTTGAATATATTTAACGCGCACTTCCTCTACACGGGGTATTATTTTTCTGAAATTTTTGGCTGCACGTGCCGTTTGCACATCGGCAGTTATTTTGGGGATGCCCACAGACAACTTCATAAACAATGCCAGAGAAGATTTCCCAAACATAAGCTATGACGGAATTTTTCACGTCACTGTTCCGAGTACTGAATATCGATAAACTAGTTCGGAAGCTTTCGGAACCCTAAAAATGTGGTCAGCCGAGAAGGTGAGAAGTGGTTCCGAACAGGTTTCCGAGACAGGTTCTCTTCATATTCGGAACAACGTCACTCGGATATGACGTCAAAATTTCCGTCCTCGTGTTTGTGAAAGCTTCTTTGGCCTTAGTAGTTGAGTAGGCCGTGGGATGCCCGGACCCAAACCTGGAACCTTCCAATGCAAGTTTCGTGTTTTCTTTACAATTCGTTTGCTAAAAACAAATTTCGCGTTAAAAATATAAATTATTCGCATAAAATAAACAGATTATCCCTGTAAATTTTAAGTATATTTCTGGCAGAATTTTTTTTTTTTTTTTTTTTTGTAAAAACAGCCGACTTTTTGTTACAGTGCTTGGCCGGAAGCCTCCAATACTCACACCAATAATGGTGTTATCAACGGATTGTGTGGCGACCCCATCTCATGCCATCGTTGTCTGGACACGTATCCGCTGCTTCCTTCCGGTAGCCCTGTTTTTTCTTGAGATGTCTTTATCTCCGCTCTTCTTGAGGGTACCTTGCCCGACGCCCGACTATCTGCGAGACGGGAAACGACTGCCTCAAGTGGGGCAGAGCCGCTGTAGGGTTAATTTGGTAATTTACGAGTGCGGGTGGGACCAGATGCCTGGGACTAGATCATTGCAGATGATATCTCAATTGCGGATTTTTTCGTTGGATTTTTTTATGTTGGGTTTTTTCTCGGTAAAAGGGACTACTCAGACTCGGTGATTCAGAAGGAGAATAAAAATATATACAGATTTTGTATGAAAAATACAAATTTTAAGAATTCAATTTATTTTTGAATTTTGAGTTTGATTTTTTTCTGGAAGTTTTGATGCTTTTAATTCCATTAGTTTAAAGTACTGTTAATATACATAAGTGATACCAAAAAATTTATTTCATCATCCCATATTGTTTATAATAGAAATATCATGATGCATTCTATAACACTTTTTTAAAACTAAAATGTGTCATAATTAAGCTTGCAATGTATTGCTTGTACAAAATTGGGATCTTAAATATTCGTTTCAAAATACATTCATTAATTTCACTTTTTTTTTGCAAAAATTTGCATACATGCAAAAATACTGTTTTGTTTCGCCATTGGCACATCATTGCCATTAGTTATTGTATGTACTGAAAATGATAGAGTGGTTTTTATTAATAACCGGAAGAATTTTTCTTCAAAATTTAAATGGTATTCTATAATACCCTCCTCTCCTGTAACTCAATCATTTGTTAAATGATCTCAATATTTAAGGGATTTAAGTGTATTTTGTAACACAAAAAAAACTTGAAAATAAGAATGTGCACCGACTAACTAAAAACATCTAACTTGCTGTTCAATAAGAAATTAGATTGAAGTTATATAGTTGCACAAAAAATCTTACGCAAGCCACGACATTATACTTTTCCTACAAAGTCTTCAAGTAAACAACCGCCTAACAAACATGACATCAAACACAGAAATCACTTGCAATGCAGTATTTGCATGCCGTTCTAATAAACCACGCACGTTGCGCTTGTACCCGAGCCAACGCATGACACAACTTTTCTCAAGAACAAATTACAGAGTGAAACGGTTTGGCTGTGGATGGGGCTTGGATTGTATCCCATTCGACGAATTCGATAAATCTCTGGGTTTTTAACTCGAGGACATCTTTCTCGAAATGATGGTATAACTGCTTCGCTTCGGAACGATTTATGACGTTTGAAAGTTTCACGTTATTACACATTTTGACATTTTGATCAACTTGTTGCGTTGGCAGAAAGTTTAACGCGTTCTTATCAATTTAGTAGTTGGTATTCACGTAATTTCTATTTAAAATTAAATTACTACCAAAGAGTTCTATAGTAGGGTAGAAACTGAACCTACCAACTGCACCATGGACCAACATGAAGGTGGCATGTGGGGCCCGATGGCTGAGTGGTTTGGATCAGGCCATAACACTAACAGTCCGCGCGCTGTAACGGGTGCGGGTTCGATTTCCGCCTTTGCCCTGGGTGTACATCCTTTCTCAGTATCAAAATTATAAATTAACTAACACTTTTGCCACTATATTTGGGCTCCGTAGTGAGCCATGGCTGCCGATGGCAGCTCAGTACGAGTCGTTCCTCAACCCTACACTCTTAAAACAAGAGAGTGGATTTGAACTCAGTCTGAGTTAATTTCACTCTTCCAGACTGGAAAATGCACTTACCCGAAAGGAGTGGATTCTTTGTGAGTTAAACCATCGACAGGATCACTCCAAACGAGTGATTTCAACTCAGCCTGAGCTAATATTCAATCCTTTCCAGTGTCGAAAATGCACTTCTCCAACTGGAGTGGATTTCACTCTTTTGTTTTAAGAGTGTACTATAGAACTCTTTGATTACTACACGTCGTAAACAGTTGATAGAAAATATATTTCCATCGTTTAGTATGTTTAAAAAAATTTTTAGGTTTGATCTGACGAGATTAGAAATGTCTTACAACGCTTAAGAAGTGTATCTCAAACAATGAACCAAAGATATATACACTCTTAAAACAAAAGAGTGAATTCCACTCCAGTTGGAGAAGTGCATTTTCAACACTGGAAAGGAGTGAATATTATCTCAGACTGAGTTAAAATCACTCGTTTGGAGTGATCCTGTCCGAGGTTTAACACACAAAGGATTTCTCCAAAAGGAGAAGTGCATTTTCCAGACTGGAGGGGTGAAAATCAATCAGACTGAGTTAAAATCGCTCGTTCGTTTTAAGAGTGTACATTCAATTTAAATTTACACTAGTAATTGGATTACTTATAAGCAAGATGCTGTTCCAATTTCCTGTGACAGGATAAATTAAAATAATTAAAATCAATAAACAATATAAAAAAATAAATAAAACGACTTTTTTTTCGTGTTGTACTTTCTTATAAAATTTACCGATAAAGTCACTGTTGGAAGTATGGATATATTTTACGATGTACTTCTGAGTTTAGTTTTTAGATTTTTTTTTCTTTGGTTTTGCAAAGTACTATATATAAAGATATAGTGTATATTTACCATTCGTCTTTCACTAGTTTTAGCTTTCACACTACGTTTATAACGTAAACATGTAGGTTTGTAACAGAATCTGTCACTTAACTCGCTTCCACACAACAGCGGTGTCTAAAAAGGTAAAAAAAAAAAAGGCGCCAAACATATCATTAATTCTATATTAAACAATTACATGCTAAATTTGGCAAATTTTATTTATTTTATTTCGAAAATTTAATTATCCATTACTTATCGTTTGCAAAAATTATTTTATATTTCGAAGAATAAATATGTATTATTCCTCGCTTTTAAATAGAATGAAAACATTTCATAGCAACATACCAAGAATCAGTAGTAAAATATATTTGACGCCATTTCAAACTGATCGATGCCGCAAAAATAAATTTATTTTAATTTATTGTCTAAAAGAATTAGAGTTTCTCGAGCGACTGTTGTGATGGCAATGGTGATTTAGTTCTAATAAAAATGGCATCCTATGCTTTTTTAATGAGCATTAAACTTTGCAGTTTTTTAAGTAATTGAAGTATTTGGAATTCCAATTCTTTTCTGAAATTTTCAATGTATTCTAATATAGATGCGCTAAATTTTTTGATGTATGAAACTTGCCGTAGCATGTGTAGTTTGGGTTATGAAAGTGGGTGACGGACGGACAGACAGACGGACTGGACGATTATAATACCTTCCACTTTTTACGTTATAAAGTAGTGTGGAAGCTATAAGTGGAAGGTATTATAATCGTTCAGTTTGTCCATCACCCACTTTCATATCCTAAACTACAAATGCTACAGACAAGTGTAATACGTCAAAAAATTCAGCGCATCGATATTAGAAGAAGTTAAAATCGCAAAAAAATGAATTCGAAGTAATTTAATTATTTAAAAAACTGCAACATTTAATACGCATTTGAAAAGCATAAATAAGCCTTTTTTTATAAGAATTAAATCACCATTGCCATTCGCAACAATCATTCGAGAAACTTTAATTCTTCGAAATAATAAATTAAAAGAAATTTATGTTTGTGACATCAATCAGTTTGAAATGACGTCAAATATATTTAACTTAGAGATTCTTTGTTTTTTCTAAGAAATGTTTTGATTCGATTTAAAAGAGAGGAATCTTACATATTTATTCATTTAAATATAAATTAATTTTCGCAAACGATAACAATTATTGTAGAAATAATTATTGAATTTTCAGATAAAATAAATTAATCTAGCCAAATTTACCATGTAGCTTCGTTTGAAAAAGTTTCATATAGAATTAATGCTGCGCTTGGCGACTTTTTTTCTGTTGAACAAAAATGTTATGCAGAAGCGGGCTGCTGACAAATTCTGTCCCAGACCTACTTGTTTGATGATTAGCGGTAGTTTAGTAACCAGTTTTTGGTGATCAGGTAAAGGATGGCGACTATATGGTGCGACTACTGGATGTCCACTCTCTTATCTGATGCTGCAAGTCATCCCGCTGACCACGCCTAAGGTTTATCACGGCGGAAGCGCTTTCCCAAGCAGATGTTCCCACGAAAACAGTTCTCAAAACTGGCACACATTCTCTTAAAACGGCATATTATTAGAACATTTTTGTCTGGAAGGCATTGCTGTTCCTTTGAGTTTGCGACCTTGGACATATCCACCAATTTGCTGATTGGATATGTTGTTGGAGCCATGGAAAAGGGATCTAATCTGCTCTTGCCAGATAGTTAAAACGGTAACAGAATGGTAGAGATGATCAGATTAAAAAGATACTTTTATTTACATAGGATCAATACACATACACAGTAACCCCTCGATATATCGCGCCTTGTTACATCGCGCATTCGGATATATCGCGCCTTGTATCATGTCTCCCAACTTTTCCCCCGTTTTTTTCCAATACATATGTACTTTCGTTAAAATCGACAAAAGACACATGGTGGAGATAGGCGACAGGTCAAGATATAGAGAGAAAATTCAAAACAGATAACTTTCTATGGATATTTACAAGAAAATGAGTGAAATATGCATAGTATTACCTGTGCATTAATGTGTAATATGTATAGTAATTAATAATAAGTCCTTAATAGCTCTCGTGTAGCTCTAGTGCGACGATAATTCAAACATAACCTAACCTAATAATAAGTCCTTTCTGATTTTTTAGAGGAGTTATATTATTTAATATAATTTAGTTTAACTTTTTAATACATACTGAGCTTTAGTTTAAAAAATTTGTTGAGAGTATAAAAAAATGAAAAGTATAGTATTAAGTCGATCGTTATATTGCGCATTCGGTTATATTACGGATTTTTGCTCGTCTCCCGGGAAGCGCGATATAACGAGTTGTTGCTGTGTAACACTTTCAGAAGATAACTGATGCTAGGAATGTATAATTCTACGACCTACCTTTTTATAATAATAAAACATTAATTTACCTTATTGTAAAGGGGTTAAAAAATGCTAACAGGCTAAAGAAACTAAAAACTGCAGTACGGTTACTCGTAAGTTAACATCTGTATTATGTCATAAAAACTCACTGTGAAGAATGTTTTTAAAGTTTCACAGGCATTGACAAATTTTCTTTAAACTTTTAATAGTTTGAAACACTTCATAAGTACATAAAAATGGAAATTATACTTCTTTATTAATAACTTTATAATAAATTATAATTGTCCAATAATTGCTAAAACGTGCTTCTTAATAAAACTTCAAAATTAACTTAAATCTAGTTTTCTTAATCACCTGGTTTTCTTTTTTTAAAAATCTCTAGTACTAAAAATATTGCATACAACCCTTCAACGTCTTTTGTTACATTATTTCTTCAAAAAAAACCCCACTGGATATATCTGTTAACTTTAGGGCATTTAATACATGTATGATATAAACAAGAGCAACGTTATAACACTGTTTAAATAAATATGTCCTACGAAAAATCTTCTTACTTAATTAAAAGACACTTCGCTGTTACGAATTATCTTTTAATTGAAATAGATTACTACAATTAAGACTTAAAAAATACACTTGATGCCTTCGTTGTTAACCTACTTGTGATGTAAACCTGAGAAGATCGATTTTCATTCATTAGTATACCATGAACCAACTTGTAAACAATTTGCCAAAAATACCTATCATCAAACACTCGAACAAGTCATGAATTCAATGTTTATGGTATAGTGACAAATTAAAATATACTAAAATGGCCCTAGTATTGATAGGATTTTCTCTTTTATTGGTAAACTGTTATTAAATATATGTGTATTTTGCTTTATTAAGATTTAAGTTACTAATTACTTTTTAGGCTGTTAAAAAATATAGGATTTTAAAAAAGCTAACTTTAAACGGATTGGAATTTTTGGTTGCAGATATTGCATTTCCACGAAAAGATCTAGTTGCCCTAAATCGTATATTTTTTATTCATTTCAAAGAAATTGCTCAGAAGTTCTAACTGGCCTTTTAAACAACATTTTGATAAGAATGACAATATCTTGACTAGCATCTAAAGGAAAAACACATAAATTATATTTCTAGACTTTACCTGGATCGAATTTATCTTGACTTATCGCTAGATTGAATTAATTTCCACGAGCCCAATTTATTCAACTTCAAACTAACATCTTCTAATTTATTATGCAAACTCCTCTCACACTGGCTTCATATTTAATAAACCCATTTTCTTTCTTAATAAACCTAAAATATTTGTAGTTCAGTAAAAAACAAAATATTTAGTTCAAATAATGATAGCGTGCAAAACCGCCTTCAACACTCTTAAAACAAACGAGCTATTTTAACTCAGTCTGAGTTAATTTTCACTTCTCCAGTGTCGAAAATGCACTTACCCTATAGGAGTGGATCCTTTGTATGTTAAACCTGCGACCGGATCACTCCAAACGAGTTATTTTAACTCAGCCTGAGTTAATATTCACTCCTTTCCAGTGTCGAAAATGCACTTCTCCTAAAAGAGTTTATTTCACCCTTTTGTTTTAAGAGTGTATATTTCCTATTTACCATTGAATTTGACCCTACGCATAGTGGAAAGTACTACCCACTATGTACTCTTTTTAGTCATGTGTATAAAAAAAGATAAATGACCTCTTTACCGCAGTAAAATAATAGTAAAACAATTTTAGCTTTAAGAAGTATGGTATGGTATGGTAGGTACATATATATTCCAGCTTGTGTGCTTGTTCAGAGAACCGCTTATAAGCTTTCGTCAAGTGGGACAGACACAGAAAGAATATTAGCAGTCACAAAGAAAGGAACAACACATAAACAAATAACACCACTTATTGACGGTCACAAACATCCATGCCTGACCGGGATTCGAATCCGACCCCAGCAGCTCCAAAGGCTAGCGTCCTAACCATTGCGCCACCTGGGCGGCCTTTTAAGAAGTAAGTTAGCGTATTCACGGTTGTAGCACTTATTTATACAAGTCAACGTCGCATGTTTCCTGCACTAAATGTCCTTAAACCAACACCATTAGTTTTGAGTTTTACCTAATGGTGACAGGAAGAGCCAATTAAAAACAAAGATGCGTTAGTTAAAATTGGTAGTTAAAGCTTTGAATAAACAGATGAAATTGCCCCCAAAGTTTACCCAAGCAGTTTGAATGCTGACATTACAGTTATTTCAAATAACAGGGACATAGTACAACGAATAGGATTGAGTTTTTGATATTTAAAGATCGTAGGCCTAATGTTCTTTTCTGATGTTGTAGTTTTTGCTGGGTTACAATTAATGTGGTGAAACTGGCAATTCTTTGAAAGCGGAGTCAGTGAACTCCTTAACTAATTTATACTAGCAGCTCTACTAGTTTGAGTGTATGCTACTAACTGCTCGGTAAGCCTAAAATAATTAAATTTACAATTAAAACAATTGAAATGTAACGCTACCCAATACAATATTCAATAATATTTCTTAAACAAGAATTCAAATCGAATTAATCCGAAAGGACAGGATACCAAAATGAAACATACAAATTGAAGCGAACCATTTAAAACAATAAACTCTGCTTTATGCGCCATTTAGCACTTTGTATCAATCCTATTCGTTGTATCCTATACAATATTCAATACTGTTTCTTAAACAAGAATTCAAATCGAATTAAACCGAAAGGACAGGATACCAAGATGAAACAGGCCAAATTGAAACAAACAATTTAAAACAATAAACTCTGCTTTATGCGCCATTTAGCACTTCGTATCAAACCTCCACACACAGGAAAAAAAAAAACTTGTTTTTCCTCAAGTCCCATTCAAAGTCTCCACCAAGCACCACTGCCAACTTCCGAAAGACCGTGTCCGATCTGGATCCCAATCACTCCGTCGGATCGCTTTGTGGCCAATTTGTCGCTCAGCAAACTGAGACTTGGAAAAAAAGATTGGTCAGGGTGAGGTCAAAGCATCCTCCGGGAGGAACTTGATGGAGCAAGACGCTAGCTGTAGGTGCAGACAAGATTGACCTGGCCAGCGAAGGGTTACGAGCGTTGACCTCTGTGCAAAGATCACGACACATATCATGCATTCGGGAAGGGAAATGCATCTTGGAAGGGATGGTCATAGCGGTATATTGTTGTTTTTTTACTAATAAGCAAGGCCCTGTTTTGGGATAATATGGACTATACAATTGCGGAGGGCTAAGGGAACTTTGGTGTATGATTGCCCATATGATGGTCAACGTCTGAACCTGAATCATGCGTTATAGCTTAAAAAATTGAAAATCATTGTAATTCATTTTACTGAACCTTCGTTTTTCATGTTTTATTTACTAGCTTGAAAATTAACGAAGATGACAAAAAATGAAATTTTAGGGAGCAATAAAATTAGAGGTCCCTATTATTTAAGGTCCCTAGGCCCGGAACTAACAGTTCTTATGGAAGATCAGGTCCTGCTAAGAAGTGCATACTTATGGTATATTAACTTTAAGCAACTGCTCAATACATGCTTAAATGTGTACCCTAAACTTTTTGTAAAAATTATCTTTTATACAATTTGGTCTTGTGAACTAAAAATATATTCTTCTATATGCTCAATTTTTATTATTTAAGTCTTTAAAAATATTTTAGTGCAAATAAAAATCATACATTAGGTTTTTTTGTCAAACTTTTATATTTAGGTTAAGCAGAAAAAAAATATTTTAGACAATCAATTTTCCATTTATTTTACCTTTTGACCATAGTACTTTAAATAAAAAAAAGGAAAGTCTATTTCAAACCAGGTTTTCAAAATTCGCATTGAAGATTTTAAATTAATTAAGATGCAACAAACAGTTGTTACCTATTGTTTCCGAATTCCTAAAAATATAATAATTGAAGACATGTATATTTTAACATGTTTTTGTAACTACCGTCAGTGCGGGTAACTTTGGCCAAAATTATAGTTTTTTTCACAAAAGAAGAAAAATTTAACTTCAAAAACGATTTAAACACTTAAAAATCCTTATGCATTCTAAGTATTGAACATTTAGGAATAATTTTCAGGCATTTTTGTTACATTTTATAAATTAATAAAAAATTGGTATTAATTTTAAAAATAAGACACTGGTAGGAGCCGGGCGGGTAGTTTTGGCCACCCAAGAAATACATAAGAAACATACTTTTTAACATCCTTAAAAGTGTGTTAACGATTTAAATAGCAATATTAAAACTTTAAACCCAAAAATAACAAAGTTATAAGACATATAAATATTTAAAATGGTATATAACTTAACATTTACATTGCCGTGCATCGTGGAATGGCATTACACGTTGAATACTAGTATTGTTTGTCGCTTAAAAGAAAGAAAAATAAACTTCTATTTTAATAAGGAAAAAAGAACTTTTTTGAAGCAAGATTTAATAACAAATATATTTGTAAAAAGCAAACGATTTTATTATAAAAGGTGAAAAATATATATTTATAATTAGGAATTTGAAAATGTTTACCTTTCGACATTTGCGATTTTGAGTGGAATACGTATCTTGCATTCTATCTTTATCTTTTTAATGTTTAAAATCATGAGATTAAAAAAAAATATATCTAAAAAATGAGTAATCATAAAAGTTAGAATTTTTTCAAAAATAGTTAAACTTAATACACTTTTACATAAATTTTTTTAAAGTGCAAAGTTCCATAAAGAAATATTTACATCTATGGCCAAAGTTACCCGCATTCATCGGCAAAAGCTTCCCAATTACAAATATTTAAATACAGCATAAAAAGTAGTCAACTTAGAATAAAACAAATGGTGTAATATTCTTCCTCATTAATAAAAGAATCGAATAGAGTGTTTTATTTAAATATTTTCAATATTTTTTTAAGTGTTCCAGACAAAAGTTGGAAGAGATAGATTTTTGTCATTTTATGCTCGTAAGAATGAAAACAGCATTTGTAGTATTGCCAGATTTAGAATGAGATTTTTTTTACATGAAATGAAAGGCGATATTTCCACCTTTCCAAAAATGTAAAACAATTTAAGATGAGATCATTTTATGAAGAGAAATTAAGAAACAAATCTTTTTCCGACGCGTGGCCAAAGTTACCCTCCGTGGCCAAAGATACCCGCTTTGACGGTAATTCATAATTAATTTTTGAAAGCATCCAGGAATTTGTTGTCAGTCCCAATTTTTATATTTCCTTTAAAAAAGATATTTAATCTGTCTTATCGTTAGCTTTTTTGATACAGTGAATGAGCTCGATCAACCGCGGGTCTCCAAACTAAAGTACCTAAGTGTTAAAAAAAATAATAATTTGTGTTAATCTCCTATGGGGAAAAAATGTCTTTCAAAGCCACATGTCTCTGGTTGTATCTCATATTTTTATTAACTGTTTTTTTTTTTGCATGAAAAATGCAGCTGATTACAGGTCTCTATAATCACACTTTTTGAAATTCATTCAAATATTTTTTCAATTTTTAATATAATTGTACACTACATATTCGAACCAATTTCAAAAAGTGGGATTATAGAAACCTATAAGTCATCTACATGTATCATATAAAAACCATTTGCAAAAATATTCAATTCAAAGATATTGGGCTTAGAAAACATTAAATTAACACATGCACTTTGGTTTGGAGACCCACGGTCGATCGGGCTCAAACCTTGAAAGCCAAATATCTCAACTCTTTCCTTCCCGTAACTTGAAACCGATCCTCTTCCGGGCTTTTTTTTTTCAATATGGAGACGAACCCCGACGGACAATATGTCCAATTTGCCCTTTCTGCTGCTCCACGAGGCATGAATTTTCTTTCAGTGTCAAGGAAATCGTAGCGATACTCCCGACACTCGTATCTGACACTTGAAATGGATTACCCCCTTGTTGGACAATACGGTAACTTATGGAAACACGGCAAGATATCTTTTTGTATGTGATTTTTGTAACGTGATAGTTTAATATCGGGTTACATGGACTTGTTGAATGGAGTTATGTCTATTGAAGGGGTAAGGGCCTCGCTTCGATAACTTCGTGTAAATTTCGAGAAATTCAAAAATCGTAAATTTGCTGATTCTTATGTTTAATATTCTTGAGATTTGGGAAATTAAAAGTAAATTTAATGCAAACGAAATCATGATTACAAAATTCAAAAAGTGAGAAATAGTAAATGAATAACAATAAATGTCAGTTGCAAAAATGCTTAAACATCTTATGTTATTAAAAGTGAATGAAGAAAATAACAGTTGTGGAGTTATTTTTTTATTAAGGATTGGAATTTATTTAAGGGCCATTCCACGGGTAACTGACTGACATTCGGAAGACGAAATTACAATGTTTTACAAAATAGCGGGACAATTATATAGTTTAACAAATTAAGTTTGGTATAATTTTAAAGAGAATTTTAGCTGAATTCAAACATGGTTTGCAATTTTAGACAGCTCTTATAGAAATTGTTAGAAAAATTATTGAAGTTGTGGTAACTGACTGACATTTCTGCAACCTTCATTGACACTTCAAGTTATTTAATTTAATTTTTTTCTGAATATAAAATAGGTGGCTTTTAAAAGTCAGGCCTATATCAAAGTGCAAGAAATGAACTAGCCAGCACTTCATTTTTTTTATCAAAATATTGAATCCTGTAAAAACATCAGCTTTTAGAACGTCTTGGTAACTGACTGACATTTTAAGAGTGAGTGTAATAAATGCATCCCAATACAAGAAATTTTGCTACATTTGATTTGGGTAAATGTATTGAATGGTAATTTATAATGTAGGGAACAATTTAATTATAATTTTCCAACTAACTTATGGGAAGTTTAGAAAAAAAAAATTCGAAAGTGTAAGAATTTAACACTTAAAATTTTGGAATTTTTTACTTTTCGCTTAAAACCAATTTTTCTTTTATAAAAATATATATTCAAACAATGAATTTCAGTGTGTTAAAATAGAGATTCCAATCTTTACATCACATAAGAAACGAAACAAAAATCACAGAAGACACGAAGTATTTACTTAATTTTGAAATTTTGGTACCGAGGTTAACATTTTTATGGAATTGCCCTTAAGAAATAACAATATCAGTTTCAGGATTCTTTCGTAGTTCTTCAAACTACAATTAAAAGCCTTTTTGTAAAAAAAATTTATCTACCTACATTTTATGAAGCGTCTCAAACTTTCCATTTCAGGCGTCTATTAAAAAATTTGCAATCTTTAAAGTTAGAGCGTCAATTCTAGAAAATAAATTTAATTCTAATTGTTTATTTGTTATTTATTAAATACCAAAATTGTTTATTCTCATATTATTTCAAATGAAAGTATAACAAATACAAATACTTCATGAAAGGAAATATCAATTTAAATGCTCGGTCTTATCTTAAAAATAACTTTTAATTGCAAATAATAATTATAAATACTCCTTCTATGGTTTCATTGCTCTTTATATTTCAAAAAAAAAAATCTTATATGTTTGCACCAAAAATTAATTAAATCGTCTTAAACCATCCGTAAACATAATTTATAATTGTAAGAATGAAATTACAGGTATAAATATCTTTTAAAAATTACAAAATTTCAATTATTTTCTCATTGAGAATTGCATTTCCAAAATAATGTCTGACACTATTTCTGGGACATTATTGTTTTTAGAAACAGACGAATCCCCAAAAGTTGACTGCAATAGCTATTTACTTAAATCAATCTAACGAAAATAGGCCGATTTGGTACATTTTGACACTAAAGTAAATAAAATAAAATTATTGTAAGACTGTACAGAACCTTTTCCAAAACAGTTTTATAAAAAATACTTGTTAGTCCTTAATATTTCGTTGCTTATAAAAAATTAATCCTGATTTACGAAAACCACATTTATATGTTTGTATTTCACTTATTGTAGAGGTAAAAGAAAATTTTAGAGAACTCTGCTTGGTACAATAGCTATCTTACCTAGGTACAGAGTTAGTATTGTACCTTGGGTTAGTTAAAAAATTTTTAAAAAGTCTTACATTTCCTAACATGCATTAAATATATAAAATAGTTTCAATCGAAAGTGTTCGTCTAATGCTGTATTGGGTACATGCATCTCCCCCCAATGTGTTCAATTTCATTTTACTCAAACTCGGTCGATTGAGAGAGAGAGAGAGATAGTAACAGTTTCGTTAACCAACGAAACAACATCAATCATTAAATTTTACTTTTCTATTTTCGACTCAAAAATACCTAAGTTTTCGTTATAAGATTTATCGCAATAGTCACTCCGTACTTTCTCCAAAATGTTTCACCACCAACATACCATACCTCTAATACGACAATTTAACCCTCTAAAGCATGGATTTTGTTTTTCATCCCAAAAATAAATATATATATATATGTATCTTTAATACTCATACATTATTGGAAAAATACTGAAAAAAATTTAACTGCATTAGAATTTAAATAATTTCAATATTTTTAAAAAAATTCCTTATGACAAGAACCAACTACAAAATTCCAATTTTGATAATAATGATTAGAAAACTACTAAATATATTTTAAAATAACCCTCTTGAACTATTTTTTTTTTCAAAACAATTTATTTGTATTTTAGTGTACCTAATATTATTATACTTTGAATACTGACAAAAACGTAATTTCACAACAGTTAATAACCTCACTCTTTAATTTTGAACACACTGTCATCTATGGGGATTATTAGTTACTAAACTTCAAAATGGAAGGTAATATATGAAAAAACACAAATTTGTCGAGAGGGAGCTCTACTTTAATAGAATCATTAGAAGGTTAACCAACCGTCTTACAATGTCAATTACAAAAAAATACAAACTCTCAATTATTCCTTTAACATAAAAAAAAAACGACCCTTACAAATAAAGACCTTTCCTTGCTAAACACCAAGTTTGTCACTCAAAATCCTCAATGGGCAAAAAAAAAATGGCATGGGAATAGCCGCTTGCTTGAAAGACCCAAGTATACGGTCCGATTGCAGTGCGGCCCGACCATGCGTGTCTTTAGCTTGAGTGCAAAACGTTGAGGAAAAACACCTTGTTCGGACGAATTTTTGATGAGGTGGTCTATTGTGCGGCGATCGGACTTTTGTCGGGGAAGCGAGTCAAGTGTGGCGAGGTTTTTTGATGGTTCGGTTTCCGGAGAGAAGGAGTTGTAGTTTCCGAAGATGCCGGTACTCTTGATGAGTTAATAAATCACATAGGAATTATATCTTGGACACATTGTTTGGTAGTGTTGCGTGGGTAATAGGGCTGTTTTTTTTTATTGATGACTGTAATTGCAAGTACTGTATTGGTATTAATGTTTTTGGAATGGAATGGAATAGAATGCAAATGCGCCCTCTAGAATGGAGAGTGTAGGCTTTATAGCCCATTACTCAGCTCGCCAGAAGGGACAGTCACAGGAGACACACAAAGAAAGGACGACACAATCACGTAGACAAATAACAACATTTATTGACAAATACAAATATCCATGCCTGACCGGGATTCGAACCCGACCTCAGCAGCTCCAAAGGCTAGTGCACTAACCATTCAGCCACCGAGGCGGCTATTAATGTTTTTAATTCATACTTTATTTCGTACTATACATTGTCTATTTATTATGCGAACTTTGAAAAGACCTTCTTTCCCCATCCCTTCTAGTTTCATGGTTTTCCAGGAAATGAGTTGCATCGCTTTTCTAAACCTAACGCTCTGTTGTGAGGTTTACAATTCGAACAGTTCGAACCCAAGTAGGGTGGGGAAGAAACAAGCTCACGCCGTTTCGAAGAAAACCACATGCGGGTGGGAGAGTAAAATGCTTTCGCAGCTCCCATTTAAGATAGACAAGGTATAGTAATGGACAAAATGTTACTATATTTTTATAATATCACAACCTATGCATTCAGAAAGGTAAAATGTCTTATCATTCAATTTTGTTTAATTGACGAAGCTTCATTTTTCCGTCAAGCGAAACATTACTGGGGAATTTTGGGCAGCTGAGCTGCCCAATTTTTACCAGAACTGTTTCTAAAATACCATCAGTAACTTTAACTAAATATTTAGAAACAATCCCGCATAAAACTAGTAACTTTTGTGAAAATGTCAAAAAAATTTCGTATCTGCCCGGATTCGATCTATCAAGATTTGGGACCATTCGCTAAACCACTTGCTGATCGCCCCGCGCTTCGGCTATGGCTTCTAGTTGGCAACTATGTCTTCCATTGAATTGTCCAAAATAACGAATAATAAATTATTTTGCTTATGTCTCTAAGAAAAACCTGGAAGTCTCAAAAAGCAATATTAACTTGAAAAGGCCAGAACCGTTTGCGATGTACAAGAGTAACGTTCCCATTTTTTAATAGTGAACATCAAAATGTCCCATTAGAAGATGGCATTCTGATTGTTCCCGAAAGAATTCATTCAAATAATCTACAAATATCAGGAAGAGTTGTTTTCAGCAAATACTATGAACTTTCAGGAAGCTACGCTATAATTCAGTAACTTGGTTTCATTCTGAGGCATTTCTATAAATACTATTTTATGCATATTAAGCTTCTTATGTAAGAATTACTAGTTTATTTAACTTCTAGAAACAGCTGTGGCTAGCATTAAACACCTGTTGGTGAATGTGGGTGCAGCTAATAAAAACTTGCATCGTAAAAAGTTTCCGTTCAAACAAATGATCATTGCTGGGAAATGCTACCTTCAAAAACAAAGCGTCATTGTCTGCTACGCATATCATAAAGTTCCTTTCAAAGAAAAATATTTGTAAATTTTATTTTATTTTTACATTCATGTACTATATCCTACCTAAACAAACTATGATATATATGAACCATTATGCATCAATTCCTGCAGAGTCGTCTTTTTTTTTTTTTTTAAAGAAAATTTCTCCAATAGACTGTCATAACCATTAACTGGGGCCGGGATTAGCCTGTTCGGTAAGGTCTTGGGCTGGCATCCTGAAAGTTGCGAGTTCAAGCGAAGCTGCCGTCCGAAGACCCCCGTGTACGCTTAATGGTGGCTGGTGCACGTTAAATCCGTCGTGGTCACAAAGTCCTATAAGTTCTCATACCAAATCAATACCTCTGGGGGTGACAAGTCTATTCTGGGGACCCTCTAGTTGGCCCCTGTCTCTAAAAATTAGATGGATCTACTTATGTGTGTGTGTTCTGTCTGTCTTACTTGACAAAGGTTTATAAGCGGGTCTCTGATCAAGCACACAAACCTGAATGTATATGTCTACAAACCAACCATTAACATAATCCACATCTCTTACAAGCTTATTTCTTTCAATCCCAAATTTTCCTTTCAAAATCAAGAACTGTAAAGCATTTTAATGCAAAATATAAAATTTAAGCAAATCCTTCATCTTACCAAAATCATTACCCAAATCATTATGACATTTTTGCACAAATTCAGTTTCTGAGAAAAAAAAATAGTATAAAATCTGCTACTATATTTATGAGTTTAATAATCGACTAATGTGCATGAATTAGCAAAAATATTCAAATGACAAATATTTTGGTACCAAATGCATTTCAGAGAAAAATTTTAATGTACGACTTCGTTTTTGAAATAAAATGATGTTGTACGACTTCATTTCTGAAATAAAATGTTGTTGTACGACTTCTCTCTTGTGAGAGGAAATGTTATTGTACGGCTCGAGTATGGCAATGCTATAACCACCTCCAATACTTCTCTGCAGTGAACCTTCACCAACATCAAGCCAATGGCCGTTTAAGCCCGCTCGTAAATCTCTCTTTCATGCACTAGAGGTTCGTTTATGGCTCATTAGATGGTCACACTTTCGCAAAAAAATATTGAAACTATACCCCCAAAAAATTCATTAGCTCTAAATCTATTCACAATATCCCGAGAATTATTTTTCGGGGTAAATAAATGCCATAATATGTTGATTTGTAGGAATTTAACTTTTTAAACTGTATTTTAATATCCTTATATCATTACTATACATATTTTGTTTCAAATACAATTACAAAAATTGTCGACTAACAACAGGCCAGCAAAGTTAGTTCAAAAGTTGTACACTCTTAAAACAAAAGAGTGAAATCCACTCCAGTTTGGAGAAGTGCATTTTCGACACCCTAAAGGCATGCATATTTTCTCAGACTGAGTTAAAATCACTCGTTTGAAGTGATCCTGTCGGAGGTTTAACACACAAAGGATCCACTCCAAAAGGAGAAGTGCATTTTCCAGTCTGGAGGAGTGAAATCCACTCAGAGTTAAATTCGGAGTGTTTGTTTTAAGAGTGTAATTATTGACCAATATCCAATAGCTGTCGAGAATCTCCAAGAATCCTCTATTCTCTTCGAATATACACACCAT
This sequence comes from Hylyphantes graminicola, assembly GCA_023701765.1. Classification (NCBI taxonomy): domain Eukaryota; kingdom Metazoa; phylum Arthropoda; class Arachnida; order Araneae; family Linyphiidae; genus Hylyphantes; species Hylyphantes graminicola. The sequence goes on from CM043123.1 coordinate 14,762,636, forward strand.
AATCTGATAAAGCATTTCATTCATTGACACTCTAATAAAATTGTAAAAATAATGTTTTCTTACTTCTTTTTTGAATAAAGATTTTTTTTTTAATTTCTGACCATGTTAAGTTTATACCCAAGCCCTCCATGTCTCTATGCTTGTGAATTGACTATCTTTAATAAAACATCTCTTATTCCCCTATTTTCCATTGAATACATGTTTAAAGATCTTAATCAGTTATAGTAATCGACGCCTGATAAACCCTTAAACCCTTCAGTTAGCTAAAAGGATCAAAATGTTATTAATCAAACTTATCCCTGTATTCTATGTGTTATTCTGAATAAACTATGAAATGGTACATTTACAAGAAAAATCACTATCCCCTCATTATCCTCTTAAACATAAAAATTTAAAAAATTTAAATCTTCTCAAGTCAAATTCCGATGAATAATGTTTAAACAGATTCATTAAATTATACCTTTATTTCTTTGGAGGATTTGCATTTTTAAATAGTTAAAATAGTCTTTAATGAATAGCAATGTAATGTGATGTAATGTAATGTAGTCGTTTCCTACTCCCTATTTCTAGCCTCATTTAGTAGCTTTAACACATCCAATAACACCTCGTAATTTAGAACCCTGGTCAAGTGACGAAGTCGACACCTGAGAAGGCACCTAACGGAACCTAAATAAATTGCGCAACCTCCTGTTTATTATACTATTATATGTCATATAAAAATTCGCTGAATCTAGCTATACATGTTATTGGAGACAACATGTGCTAGAAAAAAATTGTATTATTTATGATATTTGAATGTAATATCTTAAATTTTTAACGTATTTTTTGCTACATATTCTATCAGATTAGGCTTTAGAAAAGTTTGTCAAGTAAAAAATTTTGCGCTAAACTAATATCTCATCTCTTATGTAACAACTATATTTTCTTAAATGGCGAAATTATGAAAAACTAGGTTTAGTTGCACAACTTCTTACATAGTTTTTTAATACTAATCCGAAAACATTTCAGGTATGCCAAAATATTGGGCTGTCAAATTTTAAATTAAAACTCCCTGTATTTTACTAAACTGATTTGGATTACTTCCTAAAATAGTCACCTATCAACAAAAAGGAAATAAAAAGTTTAAAAAGTTAATGAAATCAAAACATTCAAAATAAATCATTAAAAACCAGAAATCTAACTAACGCTTACATTTGGGCGACAAAGACCCAAGCGCCAATTGAGATTATTTTCAATTTAAATCCATTACACTTGCATAATAAAGTTCAAAAGCAAATATTTCAGATCAAAAACCATTTAATGTCCGAAATGGACTTGAGTTGTTTTAGCTCTAACATGGCTATACACCAACCAATTTAAATAACAAAGCAGTTCACCAGAAAAACCAAAAGACGAGTTTCTATTATCTTTCGCCAATTGTGCCGCCAAGTTGAGAGTTTTAAACCCCGGCGATATTTAAGGTCAGTGGTCCAAATTTCTTTGTCCTTATTGTATCTCGAATGGTCATCAAATGCATTTTCATGTCGAGCACGTGGGCTATCCTGGCGTTTTTCGGGCTCGACTTTCTTTCTAGATCGTCAACTGACTATCTATATAGCTTACGGCACAATTTCTCGGCATTACGTTTGATGAGTGATTTGTGGAAATGTTATTCATGGGTAGGAAGCAAGCGAAAGCTATTTTAGAGAAAGTTAGGAAGTTAATACTGTAATGCATTATTTTTTTTTTCATCCCGAAAAAATATTTTTGTACCTTTAATACTCATACGTTATGGGAAAAATACTGAAAAAAAATTAACAGCTTTGGAATTTAAATAATTTCAATTTTTAAAATTTTTGCCATATGGCAAAAACCAACTACAAAATTCCAATTTTGATAAGAATGATTAGAGAGAACTACTAAATATATTTTAAAATAACCCTCTTGAACTATAATTATTTTTTCAAAACAATTTCTTTTTTTTTTGTACTAATATTATTATACTTTGAATACTGCCAAAGACGAAATTTCACAACAGTTAATAACTTCACTCTTTAATTTTGAATACACTTTTACTACTGTCATCTATGAGGTTTATTAGCAACTAAAACTTCAAAATGGAATGTAATAGATGAAAAGGCACAAATTTGTCGAGAGGGAGCTCTACTTTAACAGAATAAAGAGGATTATGTTACTTGTGGCCATATGGAAACAGTATGCGTTGGAGGGTTAAATTAAATTGAGTTATCTTCGCACTAGCGCTGCAAGAGGGCTATTGAAGTCGTAATTTAGAACCACGGTCAAGTGCCGAGCCAACAACTGATAGGCACGCAGCGCATCCGTTACGGGAGACATAGCAAGCAGCGTAGGGAGTTTGAATCATATTTAATGTGTACTCCCTCTAGAAGGGGTATTATTCTTCGACCAATTTTGGCTGCAAGGGCCGTTTATAGATCCTGACAGTTATTTTGGCGATGGCCGACCTTTCGCATATAAGACGAACGGTTTAACCGACTGGGATCCCCGGCACCTAAAGAAAGTTAAGAAAATGTTAAAAGCTGATTTAGTTGAAATATTGATTAAAAATTAATGATTTGATGGATATTTTAGACAAAAAAACTTAAACTATAATGTGATCAAATACTTTATTTATCCACATAAAATTTTGAATATAAGAATTAACTTTAAATTATTTTTATGTACAGTACATTGTTGTACTACATTCCTGATACCATTAGTACATGCTATTATTTTTAGAAACCCTTATATCGCTTCTGAGGTATCTTTACAATAAATATAGCAAATTTGTATTTGATAGAAAATATTACTTATTCAGATAACCAAAGCTTTATATTTAAATAAAAGAAATGGGTTGAATCATTAAAAATAAAAGTTGAAGATTAATAGGATTAACAGAATTTAAACTTCGAAATAGCTTCAAATTGACATTATACCTAATAAAGAATAAGAAAAAGACATATGGTTTTTTTTTTTTTTTTAAATGTCAACCGTCAGAAAAGTGGGAATTAGGTCAATATTTTTTACAGTCTTCAGAACTCCATCAAAGAAATATCTTAAGGACGGAATAAATACGACGCCTTTATTTAATGATCTGAATGACGACTGTTATAATACACGAGTCAACTAATCTTTGCATAAGAAGAATACGTTTTTATTTTTTAACTACTTTCATTTTTATTGACTTAGAAAAAAAAATATTGAAAATATCAGTTCAAATATTCAAATCGAGCAATTAAAAATCATATTCACTAAAACCATAACCAAAAAAATCCCGCTCATTCCCAATCAAACAACAATAAAACCCCGCCATATGAAAAAAAAAACACGTCCATTCTTTCTCCCACGCAACATAAAAAACAACAAATTGACCCAGACCTTCACTCAGCGATATCCCGCCAAAAGTAGCAACCCCCAGACTCACCTGTCGCCAACGTCTGAAACCTGAGCCAAAGCCCCCCGTCCGATTGGCCTATCTCCAGTGACGTCGCGAGCCCGTGTGTGCGCATGCGTCTGATCCCCACGCCTGTTTTTCGCTTGCGGAGCTATGGCCAGAGATTGAGCGGACCCGAGTGCGTATAGAAGGTAAGATCTATTTTTGGTTACTTGTCACTTTCGTCAGCTCGGGCCAAGAGTCTGCTATTATTAAAGTCCCGTTTTTTTGGACGCTTTTTGTTTAAGTTGACATTGCCTGATTCCGAGTCCGAAGGGGCTTCAGAGTTTAAACTGTTAAAAGGAATTTTATTCCGAAATAATTTCTCGTGTGTTTGCGCTGTTTTGCGGTAAATGGACTTGAAGAATTGCCGTGTGTTTCTTTAATACTTCGAACTTGTTCGTAAGTACATTTTATTTCTTGGTTAAATTTATTGTTAAGTTTTTTTGCTTAAATTGTTTAATGTAAACAAACAAATTTAATTTGTTATTTTTTTTATTACAAAAATTCACATTCATAAAAATTATTGGATTACGTTCGTTTAATATATTTATATTAACTTCTAACGCAAATACATTTATATTCCATTTCATTATACATTTTTTTAACCAAATATCAAAGTTAAATGCGTATAAATATTTACCTAGATTGTTTCTTTTAAGTATTTATAATGTTTATATTTATAATGCATAATAGCTTAATGTGTTTCTAAAGATGAAATTTGCTTTAACATAGAAAAAGTTCATCAAAATTTATTTATCAGTACAAAATATTGAGTTCGTTCTTAAATATATTTATAAGTAAAAGTTGAATTCAAATTAATAATAATATCCATTAGAGAACATAATTCGATAGAACATAATTCGACCATTCAATTTTTCATTGCTGGTCATTTCAATCTTTTTATTCGAAGTTTTAAACGTGTATAAAGATAAAACGTACATCTGTCTTTTTTATAATTTTATTTAGAATGTTACGTAGTAAGACAGAATTACTAATTTTGTCTTACTACGTAGTATTTTATATAAAAAAATATATAACCGTCACAAACTATTGTTCACTTAATATAATGTGTAGTTACCTCCCTAAGTACTATTTATGTATCTTCTATCGATACAAACTGTTAAATTTATTGCCATTATAGTGTATTAGAATTCACCATTCATAGATATTTTATCAAGCATTCTCCTTATTAATATATTTAATTTATTTAAAATTCGTTGTTGATAGATATAATATTATAATAAGCTATATTCGCAAAAGAAGATATTATTTAACTTGATATTTTCTTTGAGTTCTTGGTTACTCAAAGGTATCCGAGATTTAAGAGTGAAAACAGTTTAAAAAATCGTAATATATTTAAAATTTCTTTTACTTATTCGTTTGTTTCTTTAATAGTTTTTCGACCAGAATTATTAGTTAGTCACAAATAACCGTTTGAAATACGATGTCGAATCCAAGTTTATTAATATTTTTTTCTTCATACGTAACAATTTTATTATCTTAAAAATGTTTTTTATTTTTACTTTTTTTTTGATTATCAAGTATGAAAAATGATTACTTAGGGGTGAAGAATCATATTTTCTTCTCTTACAAATTTTCAACAAATTTGGAATCTGTACAAATGAGTTTTTTTTACGAAAAACTCTATTTTCGGTATTAAAATTGCGAACGTAAAACGGCTTTTCCAGCACGTGCGTTTTGAACAATTGTTCTTCGCGGGTATTTTCCCGTCTCTTGTTATAGTCAGTGCCATCTATTGGGCCGCTGGCTAACTAAATGAAGACCCGCTTACGTTTGGAGGAAAATGGGAAATTTATCTAATAGTGTTTTGTCATAACTCTAGACAACAATTATTCTTTTAATTTTTGAGTTCTTGGGTAAAACTATAAAGCTCTAAAAGCTTTTTCTTTTCCTGATTGCAAATATCAAACTAAAAATATTTTTTCTTAGCTCTAGTTTTAAGATATTAGGGTTTTTTTTAAGAGGCGCTCGAAATCATTGTAAACTAAAAAATACATTTTAGTTTAAAAGTCTTAAAAAATGTGATGTATATAGCTTAAGTAGTTTTTAAGACTGAATATGAATCTGGTTTCTTTTTTTTTCAATCAAATGGTTTCGTCATAACAAGACTTTTTTATCTGAAAAAAAGTTGCGATTTCCTACTTTTATATAGATGAGAAAATTAGTGATAATTTCCTAGCAAACGTTCGTATCGAGATTAAAAAAAAACTTAAAATATTACTTTTTATTGCATACTTTACTTGATGCATATTTTTTCCTAATAGATATCTTAGTATATAAAGCTATTCCATACATAATTATATCTAATAGTTCCTTAAGTTCATTTCAAACATATTAAGTTACAAAAAATTAAGAAAACATTTTTTTAAATGCAATTACATATTTAGGTGACCAAGAAAAACTTAAATCTGAATAAGATTTACATTACACTTTTCACTCGCTGGCTATTTTATCATTCGTCTATGAACCTTGTTACAAGAGTGTTTAATTTCTCTTCTATTTTCATAACTCTAATAATCATTGAAGGATTTAGTTTTTTCATCATTTCTATTGCATAAATATTTTTTTAACTATCTTCATAATTTACGTAACATTTTTACTTTAATAGCTTTTCTTGGCTTTCTATTTCCATATGTCGCACTATTTCCCTATGTAGCACAATTAACCAAGTCTTATCTACCTAAAGATCGCATGTATTTCTGGGAAAACATGCATTTTTTTTCTAGTGTATTTTCAATACTGCCTAAATTCGTTAATCTGAAGTTTAATGGTTCGAATTAACAGTACATTAGAACTCTTATTATCCTAAGCAATTGTGGCGGATAAAAAGAAATGCGGATACTTGAAATCTTTCGGAAAAATTGTCTATTTCAATCAGTTACTTAATGGTTTGATCGTCTGTGAGTTCATGTAATTCTAGTTTCGGTAGTCATCAACTGAAATCAAAGTGTATGAGGCTATTTCGCAGTTTGAGCTCTTTGTAACAGTTTTTTCATGGTGCAGGCGAAACCATGGTGAATGATAGATATTGAAACACAATTGCACTTCGCACTACAGTTAATTTTTTTATTCAACTTTCTAGCTAAAAAATTGTTTGAATAGTCTCTAGTTCATTTTTTTATAATTTTTTCAAGCGAAAACAACGTTAATCAAATGTGGTTTGCGAAAATTTAATGACCACTTCATAGTCGAAAAGTTAATCACTGAAAAAATTGTGGTCAATCAAACAGTAACTGGATGGAACTTTTTCTGAAATTCGGATAATTTGAGTTTGGATAACTGGTAATACAAATTAACCGAGTTCAATCAAATGTGGTTTACGAAATCTTAATGATCATTTCATAATCGAAAAGTAAATCACTACAAAAAATATTTACAGGCATACAGTAACTGATAGGCTGGGTGGAAATGTTTCTGAAATTCGGATAATTTGAATTTTGATAACTAGTAATACAAATAAACATTTGTTCGATCAAATGTTGTTTAAGAAAACTTAATTATCATTTCATAGTCGAAAAGTAAATCACTACAAAAAATCTGGACAGGCAAACGGTAACTGATATACTGGGTGGAAATGTTTCTGAAATTCGGATAATTTGAATTCGGATAACTGGTAATACAAATTAACCAAGTTCAATCAAATGTGGTTTACGAAAACTTGATAATTTTCGTTTCTTTTTGGAAATGCCTCTGAAATTCGGATAATCTGAATAACTGGTAGTACAAATTAACTGACTTCAGATCACTGCAATATGAAGATCCCCTTGTTCTAAGCACCCCTTTTTCCCATCCGACGGTGAGCTTGACCTCTCGGTTCAGTGACCCACAGCAACAATCGTCAGTACAATTCGAGCACCGTTCCAATTTCCAGTCTGCAGTTTCTTTACCTTTGCGTGTCAATGAATACCGTTGTAGGTCAATGCTTGGGACTCTTTCCTCTTCCAGCGAGGATCGAAAGTTTGGTGAGCAAAAAAGTAGCACACAACAAACATTTGATTACTTTCGATCGCATTTCACTCTTTAATTGGATTGGAAATTTGGTTGGGATAGGAAATTGATAGATGTTGTGAAGCTAGATTACATAAATGCGGATTTGATTAACTCTCAATTGGCTAAAGCGACGGGAAAAATTATTTTACAGAGATACTATATATTCCGGCTTGTGTGCTTGATCAGAGACCCACTTATTAAACTTCATCAAGTAAGACAGACACAAGGCGCGTTTGCATGAGCCATCGAATCCATGGAATGCCAAACCCTCCATTTAGTGGTCGAGCATAATTTCTATCCCAATGTGGCCAGCTGTGGTCGACTCCATGGAATGAAACGTCAAACCCTCCTTTATTGAATGGTTTGAGAAACCCCCAATCAACCCTGCAATTCTTTTTCTGCCTTTGCGAAAATCCCTAAGAGGGAAAAATTGCGAAGTTTGCTCTTCAATCCATGGGTTCGATGGCTCATGTAAACGCGCCTATTGACAAAATGTCTTTACTGACGCAGAGAGAGAAGGTACACCCATGGCAAAAGCGGGAATTGTAGAGATATTATGATATTCAAGTTGAAGGTTTCATTTAGGTTGAACGTTTGGTCAGCCTCCATGAGGATCTCTAACACCCCCAATTAAGCCACTTATTTTACAACATCGGTCAAGTGATGAGGTAGCCCCCTGAGCTGGCACCGAATGTAACTTCGAGGACTAATGCCCGTCACAACTTTGGACTCCAGATATTTCTGTCCATATGTATGTCCCAATGTACTCTGGGTCCCCCTGATCTTTGAAACATTTTCTTTCATTGAAAAATTGTACTTATAGTATGGTAGTGATACAAACTGGGAACCTTCTCGATGATAAGTCGGTCAATTTTTTTTGACGTCAGCCACTATGACCTCTGGTTTAAACAATATATTGCTTCACAATGCAATATATTGCTAGTAACGACATCGTTTATGGCTTCAAGCATTTATCGTTTAGCATTTATCGTAGCCCTTCAAGCATTTATCGTTATATGTTTGGCTATTTATATGATAGTAATGTCGAACACCGTATTCGATCTCATGCCTGCTGGGGCCTCTTGTCATGAAGACCGATATCTGAGGGTAAGGTAACGCATTCAACTGGGATGCTTTGACCAGATTTAAAAATTAAGCCAAACCATTTTAATACCTGTCACAGAGATCGGAAATTCTCATAACATAACCAAAATGATTTTTAATTTTGCATAAATACTCCTGATTTGCAAAATAGCCCCATAAATAAAATAATCGGTTGACCAGAGCACAGTATAAAAAAAGTACATCAAAAGACATAACTCCACATTCCCATAAAACCACCAATTCAAATACTCTTCTCCGAAAACTTTCAATGATGGAACGTTTACTACAATCCATATTAGGTAAGATAGTCAGGTATTATTTCTTAATGCAGAAATAAAACGGCGCTTTCGGAAGCAAACCTGATTACTTTCTAAACATCTTCCTTCTCCCATATCAAGAAAAAAACTTTTTTCTTACTATCTTCTTTTTTTATATATTCTTATTTCTTTTCTGTTCTTGGGTGAGAGTAGTTGTTTGATATTACTAACATTTCAATGAAACAAGTCGTGTTTTTAAGGTTTATTTAATTAAAGGAATAACAAATATTCTTAGAAAAAGTCCGATCCACCAAAAAATAAGCTTTTAACCCTTTCAGTCCCAATGACAATTTGGCATCATCATTTTTTAAAAAAAAATTCTGATCGTTTATAGCCATTTATGATATCAAAAAGCACATCATTCGATTCTTCAAACTTTTTTCTATTAGAAAATACTTTTTATGAATACCAAAAAATGTCAGCCCTATTTTTCTTTTTTTTTTTTTAATTATGATCAAAAACATGATGATGCCAAACCAAATGGCATCACTGGGACTGAAATGGTTAATTCGTTACATTTAGGGACATCCATTCAAAACTTTACTTTTAAAAGAACAGATTACAAATATCATAACGTTCTTTTCGCTAACATCACGATTTGTATAACGGCGCTTTGTTCTCCTTATTAGTGTTTTTTATTTTTAGTTTAGGATTTCTTTTTAGTGTTTTTAATCTTTATTCAGGTGATTAGTCGGTTTAGGTGGTACCTCTTATAAGCTCTTTCCAGACAATTGTGATATCTTATTTTTATTTGTTAAAACTTTTTTTTTTCTTTTGCTGCACGGCTGTATTTATTGACATCAGTAAAGTTTCGTTGAAATGAGTCATATTCTTCTTTCCTTCCGCGTATATACTTTAAATTTCAAATTAATTCATGTATTTATTCAGATATCACTTTCATATTGTCCATCAAAAGAATTTATAGAAATATAATGAACAAAAAAAAGCAACATGCCATTTATCTAAGAACTAAATTAATTTTGAAAAAAAATTTAGTTAATTTTTTTTTGTTTCGTACTAAGCTATTTTTGAAGAGAGAAAAATTGCACTCATATAATATTATTTTTACTAATAACGGATGGTAAATTGGTAATCCCATACATCAAAAATGTCTATTAAAATTTATTAAATGTATTAATGCATAATAATTTTAATATGATTGGATTTTCTAAATATAAAATATCCCTTTAAAAAAAGAAACGATTCCGAAATTTGTTTAACTATTTGTAAATATGTAGATTAATTTTATTAGTATTTACACGATTTAATTAACGCTCTACATTTCTAGAAATTAACTACTGCACAATACTAGAAAAATGGCCTATGACTGATGTTCAAACATATAACATCGCCTATTAATCTATTACTTGTCTTTATTCTCTGTTTAATATTATGCGTCATGGGTGCGTATAAACGCCCGTGTCAAATGGACCTAAATTGAGGTTTTTTTAATGTTTTGAATCAAATTATAAATTAGACTATTGTGGGCATAAATAATAAGGGGAGAAAATCTGAACCGGTTCTTTTTTAACTTGGGCTAGACTTTGTCCTCATTTTAGATAAATAAATGTTTTCAAAAAATTAAGTTAATTTTCAAAGTCTAATGCTCTGTTTGAATAAATATGTCGATTATTCGTAAGAAATTATTCTGAGAAAAATTTTGAATCCTCACTACTGATAGAAGGGGGGTTTTTTGTTAGCTTTAGCGGATTAATTTTAATTGTTGTGTTCCTAATCTTGAGTGTGTGTTTATTTAAACGATCTACCTTTATGTCTGGGGAATAACACTACAAAGCTTACTTCAGAAATAGAAAAAGTGTTTGTTTGTATTGAATGAGACTTTAATTATATTTTATCTAAATCAGATTGCAGTTTACTTTCGATTTCTATTGTGGGAAAGAAGTGTTATTCAAATTTTTTGAATTGATATTTTACAATTACGGAAAATAAATGCTTATTAGTTTATATGTTAATTTTACACAAAAGTTTTATTTTGGAATAAAATCAGTTTATCTACCTCGACTTTTTATAAACATTAAAATTATGAATAGCATACTTCTGTTTTAAATTAGAGAAACTCAATATTTCCTTCTCAGGAATTGCTATTTAAATTAAGATTGTTTAGTTTTATTTCATTAGTTGCGTAAAATCTTCTTCAAGAAAATTCCTATAAACAAGAATAAATTAAATTTCAAAGTGTTATCAAAGTATACTAGATTACCTTCCTATTAATACCATACGAAAAGCTTTTTCCCATTCACTGGTGTTTTTTGCAACAGTTAGATGGTATCATAAATCTCCATCATTTATAATTTTGCAAAGACTATTTGAGAAAAACGTCACTAAATTACTTAATACTTGAATCGAGTCATCCAAATTATGTGGTTCCTATATCAAACTGAGAGTGGTTCGTTTCTTTTTTTCACTTTTTTTTTTTTTATTTTTCCATAAATCATAATCATCATCATTCTCATATATGTATCATAATACGATATGGGATCATCAAAAATGAAGCTGATTCCAGCTGCAAAAACTCTCGCGTTCGAAGTGAGTAAGGCTTGGCTTTTTTTTTTGGCGAACTTTGACGATCGTAAACTCTATTGGACGTAGTCGCTAATCATTACGTCGTGCTTGCCCAAATTAAGTGAATTTCACATACAAATTAGCATATTTGTTATTTTTTGACACTTATAGAAAAAAAAACGTCAGATAGAATTGTACAGCTTAGTGTATAAGAACGAGCTAAGTGACATTTTGGGGAAAACAATTGAGATTTTTACTAACACATTACCAACTTGCTTAACATTAACAAATGGCCTCTTTTTCCTAAACTTTAAAATTAGAAAATTTTGACGGTTTGCACAAACCATTTTAATTTCTCGTTTTCAACTTAGACATTAGCACGTTCTTTCACTAAGCTCGTCAATGAAAAAAATGAATTTTCTTTAGTGAAAACGATGACTAATTTCGTTTTCGTTGATTGAAATCTCAATCGAAAGTAAGTTGGAAGAGAACATCCCCCCTCCCCCTATAGGCCCAACAGGAAAGTGTCTGGCTTTCTCTGGGGGAAAGTGGGTCGAATCTTTTCCTCATTCCAACTACCGATCAAATCAAACTTTTCCTGTTCATCGAACACTATTCTACACTCGTATAGGGTTACTTCAATAATGAGCTCGAGATACAGTTTAATATTAAAAACAGTACGGCTCATATGGGCAGCAAAGGGGGAGCGAAGAAAAAAATTGAGGGTCAGGTAAATAAAAAAAATAAACGAGAGATAAGTACTCGTATTATTTTTTTTTTTTTAAAAAAGGAATCACCTTTCTATGGGGACAACCCCTCAAACTGTTTTCAATAGAAAAAATTGTTAGCCTCCAACTGATATTATAACTCCAATTAATAGCCTCGAAATTGTGTAAGTCGAACCCTTTGGGGGGAGGGGGGGGGGAGAAATCCATTGATCATAAGTTTTGTATATTTTACCCTTATTGAATGAGGCGACTTAGTTCACTAATACTAATTGATTGTTTAAAAAAGCTTTCACGAACCACATAAGTTAGCAACATCTTAAATCATATTTTTAAAAATTGCGCATCAATATTTTTAAGTGTTTGTATAATTTAACTTATACATCATGTGGTATATGCTAAGTTTATAAAATAACTTTTTCTAACGTGTAATCTTCCATTTAAAACTGTGCGATCTAAAATCGTCAAACAATGATAATCCTTTTACATAATTAGCCATTAAATACTGATTTATTTATATATATTTCATTACCTTCTAAATTCTAGTGTTTTCCATCTAGAACACTTTTTAAAAAAATTCTCTTTATAGTTGTATACTATAAAAAATATGCCTATCTTCCATCACCATTAAAAATCTAAATTTTAATTACGTTGTTAGTTAGCTAAAAATTCCAACTTAAAATCATAATGAATTATTTGGTTGCTTTTTATATGATCACAGACATCTGTGGACATAATATTTTAGTTATATTTTTTGGTTTAATAACGGGCCTTCAAAGCAAGAAAGTATCATAAAATGAAAAAAAGTATTATTGGGATTGGGGGTTATTCAAAACAATCAACTATAATTTATTTGTAAGCTACAAATTAAGTTTTAAAAAATAATAAAGCTTTTTAATAGTGTCGAAAACCATCTTCCATCTACTTTACATGCACCCATTTCCAGGCTCATATTTGGACCAAATAAAAGATTACATCAAAACCATTTGTCCCTAACATAAAATCCTACAAAAGAAACCTGATACTCCATCCATAGCTTCGTGTCGAACTTGCATTGTACAGCAAGATGGAAAGGATAAGAGATACCAACAGGACACGCTAGATACAAAACCCTTTTTTATATTTGCACAAAGTATGAAAACAGCTTACAACTCAATTGTCCACAGACTATGTAAGCATATGCATTGAAGTTTTAATCTTTTATACTATGCTAAGTTTGTGTTATTCATTAAACAACCGTATATCGCGTTCAATGAATGGGGTATAGATGAATAGCAAACAAAAAAAAAATATCCTACGCTTTAGTAGACCTGAGTACGATGGGTTTTGTAAACAACATTCTTAGTGGTTTTTTGAAAAGGAAAAGCACGAGGTGGAAAATTTTTAGAGCTAAAAGAAAGTTTCTTTTCGTTTAAATAGCTGTCTTCCATTTTTTCGGATGTGTTGCCTAGAGAAAAATTAGTTTATTTATAGAGAACTAACTAAGGATGCGTGGGCTATTTTAGAATCAACAAAAACTTCTTAACAACGGATTTTTTGCTTAAATTAAATAATGTTATTTCTATACTCTTATTTGAAATGTAAATATTAGCTTAATACATTCAATTACTGATTTTGAAACTGAGAATTAAGACAAATAAATTTATATTGATTTGCATAGATATTTAATGCAAAATAATTCCCTATTTTTTTTTTAATTTGAAGCACATATCCCGGTTGTTTGTACCAGTAAGATTAAAACAAATGCTTTAGGGGTAGAAAATTATTGTAAGATATTTATATTTGATATTTATTGAACTTCCTAATTATATTAAGTAAAACGTTATATTAGTAAGTATACTAAAGAGTCATCAAATACATTCTTTAATATGTCAGTATAATTCTGTAAATCAACTTTTCACTAACATACCACGTTTACTTTGTATTTCATTTCTAACACATTTTTAAATATAAAATCTATTTAGCATTTTAATATATAGTCCTTTCATTCAAAAGCTACTTAAAATTTCTTTTTTATACTAAAAACGAAAGAGAGCATTTTTAACGTTGTAATCTTACAACAAGCAAAGCAACATCAATTCCAAACAGTGACCATCGCTCATTTTCCAGATACAACTAACTATTCAGCTTTCAAACTAAGACGATTGCTAATTTCCAAGATGCGACTAACTATTCAGAGCATCCGAAAATTTGAAGCATCACGACTGTAAAACACCAAAATATGACCGAATTCTGACCAGCCCGTGACCAAATTCTGCCCACTGAATGGCGCAAGGATTGGGACCATCGGAAGATCAATGTCAGAGACGTCACGAAGATAGTCAAATCGCCACAACAGCTGAGATCTATCTGCTCGTGAGTCAATGTAGGCGGGTTAGCTGACCTTTGGACCTAGCGTCTCAATTGAAGATCAGATTAGGTCACTGGCGTCTGATTCTACTGCTTTACTTAGATTTAGTGAAGATTAGGTTTGAGTCTTGGAAAAGGATTGTCGATACGAGTGTAAAATGTTTCAAACAAAGATTTTTATTTTTGGTTTACTTGTTGTTAAAAGGATGGGAAGTAGTCAAGAATGTTTAGAACGGAGAAACTTTTTTTATTCATTTAAGAAGTGAATACGATTTTTTTTTTCAATTTTATGGGGGAGAGTTTGCTTATTATGTACTTAATTGAATATAAAAATTTCGTATTTCTCTTTGTTATTTTTTCTTTTAAATGTTTTGGTATTCACACAGTTTATACGGTATTTTTATAATTTATTTATATGCTTGAGTAAAATAAAGCAAACAAAATTTTTAAAAATAAATGGTCATGGTTATGAATTTTCAAAAACTAGAATCTATTGAAATCCAGAAGCTAGAAATATATTTTAATCAAGTTTTTAATCGGAAATTTAAGTAAATACGGAATTCCAGTTAAAAACTTTATTTACTCCGGCATCCTTACCTCTCAGAAAACTTAATCTAAGACAAGATTGTTTCAGGTTCATTATTTAAATAAATTTTTACCAAAGTCTCTCGATGCATTATGATGTTTTTGAATTTTAATCCTGAAATTCTTTAGTTCAGATGAGGGAAATCGGTTTAAGGAATCGATTCTTATCATTCAATGTTCAATTTGACGAAGCCACAATACGCGAGAATAAAATCAAGAACACAAGCTTATGTTATAACCTTTAAAAAATTAAAAAAAAATTTATGGAGTTTCTATATTCTACTTTAAACTTCTCTAAAATGAACGTCCAGAGAACAATGGAAAAGCTTCCACCCCCGCCTCTGAGAGAGTCCGTACAATACCAAAAGCAGGACACCCATTGAGCTGAGCCGCTCAGAAGCAGAATGAAGTAAACCCACCAACAGAATTGCGCATCTTTGCTACGAAACAGTCTTATCTTCCAATCAGTAAAACAAGTCATCCGACGATGGTCGAAGTGGCCTAAGTCTCACTTCCATTTCTGCTTCCTCAAGTGGGCATCCTCGCAGTCCGAATGGCGGGCTTTCCCCTACTGGCCCACTAACAGTATCAGTCAGCGAAAGGTTGTTCACATCCCTTTCGTTCCTGGCCTAGATGAGGAAGACCCGTTTGCATTCAGGCCATTACGAGGTTCTCTGACCTCCGATGGCCGCTGACCCTCCTCGGGAACTGGGACGGAAAGTTCACTCACTCCTACAGCACCCATGGTTCGGACCCACGCGGGCCACCTTAAGGCCGTGGTACATCTTAAGTGGTACTCATTGACATAGCACCGCCAATTCAGGCCAATATTTGCTAAATCAAACCATTCCAACCACTGGTCCAAACCATCCAACACAAGGTTCCCATTAGGGGACCACCTTACTGCCTTCGTAATCTTTAGCGGTACTCAGTTGACGAAGCAAAGACAATTCTGGCCAATGTTAGCTAAATCAAACCTTTCCAACCTCTGGTATTCATACAAGATACCCATTAGGACCACCTTTAGGCAATGGTACATCTGTACAGGGAACAGCATAGCTAATTGAGGTATTTTACTCCATCCAACCTTTCTTATCCATTTCAAAGTATCGATTGGAATCACTGAGTATGTGAGCCAGCCTCAAGACCTTGATATAATGGTACATTTTTACTTTTACTCATTGGCACTGCCTAGCTAATTTATGCCTTTGCAACAACAACCCTATCCAACCACTGATATTCATTTCAAAGTACTCTATCTGGCCTTTGCACATCTTCGCTGCTGCTCATTTGTGTATGCAAGTGGACAATTCTTGATTTTGGTACGTTACTTCTAAAATCCGCTGCTATTTATTTCTAGGTACCGTCATTTCACTCAAAAGTCTATACTTCCTCGCTCCTAAAGTCACTGACCACTGAATTGAATAATGAATAAACTCACTTAGTTACTGACAATGACCATATCTCAGTTTTGAACTTGTGGCTCATTTTAAGTTTCACTGTCATTTATTTTGCTATCAAAACTATCTTGAATTTAGTATCAATAGATTCTATATTTGCTACAGATTATTTATTTATATGATAAATCCTTTAATTAAATTTTAAGAAGTTTAAAATACCTATACTTTAAGCAAGATTAGAACTGACCACTCATAAATAACTTATTTTACCATTCAAAATAAAATGATTTATAACAAATCAACGACAACATCCCAACGCGTATCTGAAATTTTAGAACTTTTCAATTCTTCACCCATAACCTACATTCATTCCACACCAATCAACTGAACTGCATTAGAAACGTTGTAAACAAAACTTACTTAATATTCCTCCGATCAGTCTCAATGAGGAAAAATTATGTTTCTCTAAAAAGGAAAGGTGGTGAGATTTCACCGTAACGGTGAACGACTTTGAATACTTTCTTTCGGGAAGCAGATCTTAGTTCGGTGGACTCATTTCGAGTTAAGCACGCGGGTTAAATTAACTATTTACTGTCTGGTAATAACTTTTTTTCCATTCCCGATTTATGCTTACTATGAACTAATCCTAATGCTTGATAGTAATGTCAGTTATAGTATTAACGCCTTTCGCTCTAGAGGTACACATGTGAGAACCTTTGTAGAATTCATTTTACAGTTTTCCTTCTTTTATAATCTAAACTAGAACATTCAAGCTTTTCAAAAATACAGATACCGAAGCTGCTGCTACTCTTTCAAAATAACGTAGAAAACACATCTCAAAATACATAATTGTTTGAAGAAAATTTTTATATAAATAATATATGCGGGAGATTTTCTTTTCCATGAGCTTTCCCAAAAATCCCCAAAAAATCATTTTTTAACACTTT
This sequence comes from Hylyphantes graminicola, assembly GCA_023701765.1. Classification (NCBI taxonomy): domain Eukaryota; kingdom Metazoa; phylum Arthropoda; class Arachnida; order Araneae; family Linyphiidae; genus Hylyphantes; species Hylyphantes graminicola. The sequence continues at coordinate 14,780,030 of CM043123.1, forward strand.
TTAAATAATATTTTAAATTTTCTGAACAATTCTCAGATAATGATTTTAAGAAATTCTCATTACTTCTTTAGTTATGAATTTTTGAAAGGGATACGACAATCAATTTTTCATCCTGTTCTTCCATGATCCAAAACTTTAAAAGCTCATATCTCTGTTCGTCGTTTTTGTATTTTGAAAACATTCAAAATGCTAAGGCTTTTTTAATATTATACTTTGGATTTTTAAAAAATTGTTTTTATTATTATAAATATATACTAAATAGATGTTTGCATTCCGATTTATATATTTTTTTTCAACATTTTTTATAAATGACCTTCAAAGTTGAAAATTCACTTTTGCCATGCTTTTTTCCAATCAAATTTGTATTTTTTTTATTTTTTTGGAAAATTTTCACTAAAATTTAAATCTGAATGCATATTTTTCTTTAAATATTATCAAAGATGTTATATTCAAAATTTTGTTTTAAAAAATATGCAAAAGAAAAAAGTGTTAGGGATTTAAAAAAAAAAACTTAAAAGTCAACAAAAATTTAAATTAAAAATAAAATTATTAAGAATTTTTGTATTTTTAAATATTGAATTGTTGTTAATTTGTGTGCTTAACAAGTAGAAAAAATTTGAAAAGTCTACCTCTAAAATTAAAGAAAAAGTTTTTAAAGTATATTGGACCCCTTTAAGAGGTGAAATGGACTAAGCGAGATTTACAACTTGATTAAGTATATTGCTACTATAACTTATGATGGTTTATTGTCTAATTCATATTGGCTTTCTTCAAGATATAATAAAAACAAAATAACGATAACTTTTTAAAGATTGCGCTTTTTTTTATCTTCCTCAATTTTTCTGGTAGATAATCCTTACATTCCTAAAGTTATAACCTACTTCACTTACTTTTATGTCCTCATATTTGTAGAACAGGCCTGAGAAGTAATATCAAACGAAAAGATAGGGTAAACAAAACAAAATAGAAAGGAAAACTAGAGGTGCTATGAAAAAAAAGGGATAGGTTCTCAACCTGTTTGTCACGATTTTTTTTTATGAAGAAATACATCGAAAGGAGGGGGGGGGGTGTATAAAAAAAGGCCTTTTCGCGACCTTGATTTCATTCTTTCCATTCAGGTTTGTTGTGCGATGGCACTCCATATTTTCCAACTTGTTAAAGCAGCAGGGATCACGAGGACTGACCCAGATCCGCTTAACGAGAAAGCACCCGAAAACAATAGGCTGGGCTTACTCGATCATTACTACCACCCCCTTATCAATCCTGATGTAAAGAATGGTAATGATCAAGTTGGTGGTTTTGAAGGTAATCGCCAGAGATTATAGGATCCATACATTCCATCTCATTTTTTTCCACAATATTCTGATCTATATATAGGTGAGCTAGAGAGAGGAATAATAATCATTGTCTGGCGTCCACGCTTCGCTGGCGTTTAGATAATGAGAGTAAAATGAATTGATCTCGATGACCCTGCCTCCGCCACTCACAAGTAGTGTGAAATGGGCAACGGTATTTTCATTTGTGGATTATGTATGTGAGATTTTTGCTATGGTTTTTGATGTCTCTCTGATAAACACGCTCGTTGGATGTACAGATTGGGTTGAGCTTGGTTGCATTGTTCGGGTAGGAGTCTGACATACTTAGAACATCGGACAATCGGGTCAAGCATTTTGCTGAACTCTTCTTTACGATGACGGCTTAATGCGAAATGCTATATTAACTATCTAGACCAATACTATTTAAATGTTGTGACTTTTTTTCTTTTGGATTGAGATAATTGACCTTTAGAAAATTAAAAGGAAATCCTTCATGATGACCATAAACTATGAAAAACTACTTGAAAAACGATATCTCTCTCTAAATCTTCTGTTCAATATCTACCGAGAAACAATGGATAGGGCATTTTTTGTAACTATACTAATTTTTTCTAACTGCATAATTTAGTCGTTAAATTCTGCTATTGAAAAATCGAAATTTAATAAAAAAAATTAAAGAATTTAGCCTAGTGAAATTTTGGAATTCTCACTTGATGATTGTTTCTTTAAAAATAAAATTGTGTGTGTTCAAATTACCGAATCACCAATAAGGTCAATTTCTATCTTTTTGTACTTGAAGCCCTTTGTGCATTCACCCGTCCTTTATTCCACAAATTCTAACTTAGATGTAAGTTATATAGAATTTTCAACTTGGTCAGTTGGCTGATATTTATGAAAAGAGTAATTTGGGGCAACTCCAAGATTTGAAGATCTCGTTTCTCACAACCAGAAATTTCTAGAAACCTGGGGCACTTTCCGATTTCATTTGACAACTAAAAAATCTTCTAAGCCTTTTGGACCTTGAAAGTCATCTTCCTTGAACTCTTATAAAAATAGGATGTGCCAGAAAATGACTCCAGCGTTTTCACCTAGAGGGTGAAAGAAAGCAAAAATCTTGAGGGCATTTTTATTACACAAAGTAACGGATAGAGTAAAGGGTGGAACTAGATCACAGAAATTTTAGATAACAGGAAGCCGAAACGACAACGCTCTTATCGTGAGGGGCATCATTACATCTCGTGACAATGATGTGCAAACTTAGTTACAGAGTTGAACTTCACGTGGAAAAGGGGTGCTTTTACCATGTTAATTTCATGAGAGATGTGTCACTTTCTACGTACAGTGCGATACCTCGTATAGAAGGGAAATGAAGTGTCTGGTTGCAAAACTCAAATTCTCCCAAGTATAACTAAGATATAAGGCCCGGTCCAGACAGTGGCGACTTTTGACAGTTGTAAATTCAATTGGATGAACTTGCTGACCCTATATCGTTAGTTATAATTTTGAGAATGTAAGCTTTGCAACTAGAAACTTTCAAATATATAACCGTCTACAGATGCAGATTTGCTAAACATTCAATGACAAATTTAAATTTTAATCAAAAATCCCCCCCCCCCCTTTCTCAAATGAATGTGCAAAGGCAAATACTTGTGAACAATTTATATTTTATTATGGCATCTGTGAGTTAAAATGTGTGAAAAAAATAATGATGTTAACATATTTTGAAACATTGTGTTTCGCATTTTAGTGATATTCGAATCAAAAATCTGTTGAAGCCTAGTTAATTGCTTTACATAAACAAAATATTTAATATGTGTCCTGGTGTTCCAAACCATGGAAGCCATAATGCAGCCTTTAATAGCAACTTGTAAAACCAATTCGATACTTTGAACAAATTTTTGTAAAAACCTAAACAATAATTAGAAAATAATGAAATTCGACCAAAATCTTATTTTGATTATGAAAAAAGCACACACAAATATTGCTGTCCGGCTCGTTGGGTACCTGGCCCGAGCTAATTAATTTAATTATTTTAACTAACAAAATTAGATCCCTTCGATTTTATAATATCTAAACGCAGCCATATTCCATACTTAAATCACCCTCCTTTGCCTTCCTTGATAGGATCTGACCACCGAGCTGACCGCTTGCAAAGCAAATCTCCTTGACATTGGCAATGGTAACCGCTGCAACTCTTCAAGGATTTGGGATCAATGCTTTCATTTTGTTGACTCAAACAAAGAAAAGGAGAGTGGGAATGGAAAAAAAATGTTTTCATCGACACGATAGCATTTTCTTCCTTCATCCCCCTGGGGCTAAAAATCAGGAAGAAAATGGAACGAGTAGAACGAAAGGGTTTGACCTGATTCGAACGCTTGTACATAAGATGTTTTTTTATAAATTGGCTCAAGGCTCTAATAAAGGTCCGATGGATGATATGTCCGGTATTTACAGAGAGGCCCTCTTATTACATCGAATACAACTTCCTACCGTGGTGTAACCACTTGAACGACATTATATCAACATTTAAACTGCTTATATTGAGTAGTACATATCGCCTTTGAAGCCTTTGATACCTTTGAAAGTGAAGCTTCTACCAGTGAGTTAACAAGGCAGAAGCGTCACTTTTAAAGAAAGTTACGATATGCTCTTTTTCTATGAAACAGCTAAAAAAATAAGTAGGTTTTTTGTAAATCGGCAGAATTTATATAGTTTTGACTACTACCTTCAAAGTACATAAAATTTTTGTTCTTAAAACTTATCAATGGATGCTCTCACAACAAATTTGTATAATACATCAATAAAAACGCATACAAAAATCAAATATCAGCAATTTAAATTATAAATGTTATTAGTTTCATCATTAATATGAATTCTATGATAATGATTTATTTTCACGCCTTTCCATGTACTTTTTAGTATAAGTCTTCAAATTTGTTATCAAAGGTTTATATATTGATTAATTAATCAATGTTCTAAGGCGTACTGAGCATTCATCCACACCTTTCCTGGTGCTTTTAAGCCTCTTCAAATACTTTTGATCGGAAAAACAGTGATTGAATGGGCTATATACTAATCAATGTCATGCGCCTTAATGAACATCCCTGACAAGACTGTCTTGTGAATGTGGTTAAGTTAAAGGATACAACCCCTTGAAGAAACCAAATTCGAAGAAAGTTCGATGACTCTGAAACCTTCCGCACACTCGGTTTTGCACCAGTTATCTCAAAGAAGGAAAAAGTAAAAGTTCGATTCGCAAGAAGCGCGACAATATGATTTCATCGGTTTGGTTTTTTTTTCTTCTTATTATTATTATGATTAGGATTAAATGCTCCTCCACTTACTGTGTTTGGACTTTCTCTTTCGATTAAGAGAGGGGGAAAATCATCAGTTCGCCATAATTCCACCACCCTTAGGGAAATCAGCTGAAACCAGATGACCCATTTTAATGGTGGCTTTTCCCCCTTTTTAGTAAGAGGAGCTTTGGGCGGTTCTTTATCGTGGAAAGAAAAACTCAGGACCAAAATGATGGACTTTTTTTCGAAAATGTCGTTTCATTGACTGTCCGTCCTGTTGGGTCATTGATTTTCTTTTAGATAATGATTTGTTGATCGCAAGAATCGTGGATACTTGAGCCAAAATTATCAATCAATTTAAAATTATCGACAAGTTGGTCGATAGAGTTTATAAATTTTTATAAACTTAATTAGTTTATTTAAACAATGCCTATATCTATAGGGCTTAGACCGTGACTATTTAGAAAATTACATATGCTTAAATATTTATTATTAGTATTAGTACTTTTATTCTATTAAAAACTTTTCAACGTTTCTATCAGTTCTCTGAAATGCATTTTTATGTGGTAAAATTATCATAGTATGAGAGTTCTTTAAGGTGTTTTGAATAGAACAAAGTTCTTATCTTAAGTCTATGGGAGAGGGAGGACGGGATAGTAATTCGCCTCTAGGTTAACAAGTTATCCGGCCAATCAGGTTACAGCTTTCTAGAATCCTTATACCGGAGGTATTGAAACAACCTACGTATACCAAATAAAAAATATATCATAGGGGGGTTAACTCAAATATGGTCGATATATTTCCACTTTTCCGTAAGCGAAACGCATATACCAAATCATAAACAAAATAATGTGAAAATAAGACCGGAAGCTAAATTTCTTCCTCTAAGTAACATGCACTATCGTCCAAGTGACTTATCTTAACGTTATAGCAAAATGCGGAAAATAGTGCCCTAATACTTTAAGTATTCTGTTTTATTCTGAAAATTTAAAACCAATTCGAAGCGCAATAAAAAATCAATTCTGTAACTCTCTCTCGAATATATTCTGCAGCTATAAGAAAGTAGGTAAGAAATGGGGGCCAGGGGTAATAGCGTCAGGCCAAATCTGAGCTGAACTCCTGATCATGTCGGTGATTCCGTTGGCCTTTGCCTCGCCCCTATTCAGCATGACATGTAAATGGGCAATAAAAAGCCTGCACGGGAGAAACGGGATAAAAAGGAAATATCACATAAAAATCATTCAATTTCCCTTCCACGTTTTTGACAGCTATTGGAGAGACTTTCCAGAATGTTTCCTTGCTTCGGAAAAGCTGTTCTTGATTTTATTTTGCCTCCACCAGACTCTCTCTAGAATTTGTAATTTTGTTCTTAACTGCTCCTCAGATTGATCCGGAACAACCCCAATTTTTTTTTCATGTCGCTTTTTTTTTCTGCAGTTGGAATGGTCAGGGCTTCGCTGTGGGTTTATGATTGCCCCTCTGCTCCATGGGCTCGCGTTCTTGGAAGCATTACGGCCTCGTATTTAGTGGAGTTGTTTTACAAGGATTATTGGTCGTTTTTTAACTAGTGCAATAAGGGGGAATGTATTTTTTTTCTTTCTTGAGAGAAAGGTTTCGGAAAGCAATGACTAACTGTCGGTGATTTGGAAGGAGGAGAAAAGTCGTACTCAATAAATTTTGTACTTCAAATTTTGTTTTGAAAGAGAAACTGCGTGTTTTTATTAGGGTTGCGGTGTTCATATAAACACGATTGGGGTTTTTTCCATGTTTTTTTTATCGAAGTTTGATGAAAAATTGATAGCAGGGTGTATAGAATAGCGCTTTAAAATAAAACTGATTAATTTCAATTAAATTTGATTTTAATTTCATAAAATTTCCTAATTCAGGATTTTGAAATCGTATAATTTTTTTGTTTATTCATAATCCTATAGTTTTGCAGCACAGATTTTTAAACAACTAAAACCATGTGGGTTTTCCTCTATCGCAGAATTTTTATTGCGAATTATTCACTAAGCAATGTTAAATAAACGGAGCTAAACAATGTATCGAAAACCTTTACTTCGAACTACATAGCTCTTGCACCACCCATCAAGGAAGTTATTTTTTCTTTAAAAAAACGACTGTGAAGCTTGAGAAACAGCTGTCTGCTGACCCCTTGGCAATTCCCTGATATAATAATCTCACCAATGTACACAAGGGTGGGCCAAAAAATACTTTTTATTTGATTTCGAATCGCTATAGTGCGAAAAATGTTGCCATTGGTAAAAACATGAAAAATGTATTAATTATAATTGTTTTATTCATTCATCTTCCGTTCACGCAATGCCATCGAAATTGGCAAAAAAATTGTCAAAAAAACATTGTTTTTTTTTTAATTTTTTAAGCGCGATAGAAGTCATGTTTTTAAGTAAGATGTTTAGCATGTTGAAAACTTGTATGATTAAAATGTAGTAAACGGTAAAACTTCAAACTTAAGCAAGAACTACGATTTTCCCTCATTTTGTACTACGTTGCATGACCGGAGGATCTGGCACAAATGTATAATGATTATTACATATATTGATTTTACATAATTTTAGCAGTTAATTCATGTTATAAGAACGGAATTAAAACATCTATCGTGTTTAAAAAAATTATAAAAAATACGGTTTTTGACAATTTTTTGCCAACTTTGACGGCATTGCGCGAACGAAAGATAAATGAATAAAAACAAATTGGTGCCTTTACCATGTCTTTAGCAAATGCAACTTTTCCCCACTATAGATTCGAAATAAAATAAAAAGTATTTTTTTCGGACCACCCTAACGTACACATGCACCTTATTCCATGTCCAACACAGACTCTACCCTTCACGTTGTGTACATCAACCATTGATAGTAAAAGTTGTGTTCCGCAACCCCAAAATTGTGTGTTGATCTGTCACATGTAAATACTCAATATCACGATACGAGCCGAGATTACTGCTGTTGCAATGACAGAGCGTATCTAAACAAATATGGCGGCGATAGGCTGATAACGATTTCACGACGTGATTTGGAATGAAACAAAGATGCCAAAACTTACTACGGGGAAAAAAAACTTTTTTAAAATAAAAGATCTAATCAGTAAGTACTAATCGACATTTATTTATCGCGATGAAAGAAAACTTTGATATTTTGATAGTGATTGCATATTTATTTTTTTATTGTACATTTAATTGTAGATGAGTATAATAAACCGTAAGCCTTTTTTGCCTCTGCTTTGTAAAGTAAATCGTTTTTACGGATTTACTTTATTTGTTTGTTGATTAATTGTTTCATTTTCTAAAGATAAATATTTTCCATTTCCTGTTGATCTGAAATCAATTTATTGATATTTGAATTTCAGTAAAACAAAATAAGTATATAAGTTTCAGTAAATCAATATAACAAGCAATAGAATTTGCTTTTTTTTAGTATGATAAACATCAAAATTCTGGTTGAAGTATAACTGGTTAAATATTAGATAAAAAAAATAATATCAGAACTAAGAGCAATGAAAGCAAAAATAAAATAAATTCAATTTGCTCCACATTTTGAAATAATTAATTTCTCTTTAAAAAACACTAAATTTTAACCCAAAATCTTTTTTCAAAAATTTTAACAAACATCAGAATGAAATCGTGAAGCAATGGTCTCTCACAAGATCTTATGCTAGGCCTTGACCATCGTTCGAAACTACGATATCCAATGCCCATTTATATCCACCATAACACACCAAATTACAGTAGAACACCAATTATCCGAAACCCAATGTTATCCTTATGCTTCATCCATCCGTACGTTTTGATATGCAAAAGTGTTGCCTGTTTATTTAATCAAACGATCATTATCTTCAAAAAGTGTTTTTTTTTTCCTATTTCCAACCTGCATACAGTAATTAATTAATATATATACTCTTTTTTTCGTGATGGATCTTATTATCCCGATTTTTGATATGTAAAAGTGTTGCCTTTTCATTTAATTAAACGTTTTGATATGCAAAAGTGTTGCCTGTTTATTTAATCAAACGATCATTATCTTCAAAAAGTGTTTTTTTCCTATTTCCAACCTGCATACAGTAATTAATTAATATATATACTCTTTTTCGTGCTGGATCTTATTATCCTAACTTTCGATATGTAAAAGTGTTGCCTTTACACTTAATTAAACGGTCTTTATCTTCAAAAAGTGATTTCTTCCTATTTCCAACCTGCATACAGTAATTAATTATTGCATATACTCTTTTTCGTGATGGATCTTATTATTCTGATTTTTGATATGTAAAGTTTTGCCTTATCATTTAATTAAACTGTCTTCATCTTCAAAAAGAGTTTTCTTCCTATTTCCAACCTGCATGCAGTAGTTAATATAAAAAATGTGTAAAAGTGTTGGCATTTCATTTAATTAAACGGTCTTACAAAAAGTATTTTTTCCTATTTCCAACCTGCATACAGTAAATAAATAATATATATACACTTTTTCGTGATGGATCTTATTTTCCTAACTTTTGATATGTAAAGTTTTGCCTTATCATTTAATTAAACTGTCTTCATCTTCAAAAAGAGTTTTCTTCCTATTTCCAACCTGCATGCAGTAATTAATATATATAGTACTCTTTTTCGTGATGGATCTTATTATCCTAATTTTTGATTTTACAAATGGGAACCGGGCCCCTCGGATAATTGGAGTTCTACTGTATCAATTCCACCTTTGTCAAAGCCCCACCGCTTCATGTCGTGGGATGTCTTTGTTCACAGCTCCACTTCCTCCATTTAAATAGCCATTTTCGTCCACATCGTTCTATTCCTGTGTGAAAGAGGTGTCCGATTGTCCTGCATGGTTAGACACCGTCCAGTTCACGCCAAATCTACCGCCAATTAAATACTTTCGCAGGGGGGGGGGGAGGGGAATTGTTTGCTCTTCCTTTTAACTGTGCTTGGCGCTTCCGAGAGTGATTTGGGGTTTATTAGGGAATTATGTCACACATATCGTTTGTGGAACAGTTTTGTTATCGGTATATATGTCTATGTGTTGATGCATGGGAATAATTATGTTTGTGGATTTTTTTAATAAAAGGAAAAGGCCCGATTGCAGTTGTTTGTGTATTTTTTTAATTGATTTCAAATAGCATTTTGTTTTTAAATACTTCCTCGTAACGTGTGTATTCGTGGAGAGATTTAAAATAAAAAACAATAACTTTAATTGTACATTATTTTTTATTTACTATGTGTCTTTATAAGCTTCCGGTATCTATTTTCGCCGCAATCTTAAACGAATAACATCTGTAAATAAATTAAAAATATGAAAATTGCAAAACATAAATTCCAACAACTTTGACTTAATGCGTGTTTTAAAATAGTATAAATAATTTTTGCAAATACTGATAGCCTATATTTAAAGGAAATTTTACTTTATGAAAACAAAACATTCAAGTTTTAATAACAAATAAATATCTAGATAACTTTTATATTTATTTACCATCACAATTATATTATAAAGAAACAATTTTTACTAACTTTATTATGAAAACATTCAGACGCTTGGAAATACTCGTTGTAACACTCACATAAAAAAAACAACGTTTACACTCGTGAGGAAACAATTTTGTCAAGTATTATTTTTAAACAATTGTATTATCTGTTATTTATAAACAATCATATAAGCTATAATATGAAACATAGTAAAATGAAAATGGTAGTAGCATATGAAAACAATCATACTATAATACAGAAAAATTTCATATTAATGCGGAACCAATCAATATTAACATTAATGTAGGAAAATCAATATTGATATAAAGTACAAACTATCACATTTATATTAATACCAAGGATTAGAGTGACGCTTACTGGTAAAGCCATTACTTGTAATAGTTACTTTTTTAGGTAACCCCGATAGGTTTTTCAAAAAGTAACTGTAACTGTAACTTAGTTACTTGAAGTGGTAACGAATAAATAACAAAAAATTTCGTTACTTCTCACACCGCTTTTCACGAATATTTTCTTCACAGTTTGGCTTTCTGATTAAATTTAGTTATAAAATATAACTTTTTACAACGTTAAATTTTCGTTAACTTTTTATGATTGTCCCTGTTTCTTTAGTCTTGGTTATCTTTGAAATACGATAAGATGGCGCCACAATCAATTTTTCTTATGACTAAAAATTTCAAGTAACTGTAATTCGTTACTTTTTGTACTAAGTAACTGTAAATAGTTTATTTTCATATAACGTTACTGTAACAGTGTTGCTTTTTTAATTAATTAAGGGTAACGGAGTTACTTTTTTAATTAAGTAACTGTAACGTAGTTGCGTTTTTAATAAAGTAACTGTAAAAGAGTTGCGTTTATAATTAAATTACTGTAACAGAGTTGCGTTTATAATTAAATTACTGTAACGTAATTACTTTTTAAGTAAGTAACTGTAACAGAGTTGCGTTTTTAATTAAGCAACTGTAACATAGTTGCGTTTTTAAAGTAACCTTCTAATTATTGATTAATAAGTAAACTGAATATTCTGTAACTCTAATGATAGCTTATAGGATAATGTACACTGCTCAAAACAATTAGGGGAGCACTTTGCGTACGTTTGTAAACCCTTTCAGTTTCAGAATTTTGTTTTTCATTCTGAAAAATCTAAAATTTGTGAATTAGATTCATTATGCATCCAGAATAAAACGGTAAAAAACAGAATGAAAAAATATGATTTTTTTAACTAAAATTTAAGGGGAGGAAATTGGAATCAAAAATTAAGAATAAATTATAACAATAATTTTTTCAATATTTTATTTGCAAAAAAGAGTTAAAATCAATTTTTAAACACCTGAGAATGCAAGCGGGAAGAATTGAGGGTCAATTAATTTCATAATTGTTTTTTGGGAGTGAATTTTATTTTACCATTTTTTCATATTTTCATTTGATTAAAACAAACATTATTTACATCCTCAAAATACATGATTCTTCCATCAAACGATAAATTAGTGCAAGCTCAACTTAGCGAGAAAAAAAATCGCAAGCTCATGATTCCAAATGGAAACATTGGGGTTGGAAGAGTTTAAACCATGCGCTCCCCTAATTGTTGTGAGCAGTGTAACTATACTATAATGTCCTATGGGAGACGTAAACAGTTCTCAACTAAACATTCCTCATCAAAGGTGAGTTCCCACTCCCACGCCTTTTGAGTTTGCGGAACAGTTGACCTTCCCCAAAAAGGGTTTTGCATAAAAAAAATGTATTGTCCAATTTTTCTTTCGGTCCAAAGGCTGCTTTTTTATACATCGGAACTTCCGAATGTCTGCACTGAATAGACGTCTTCGCCAAGTAAGAGCATATTCGCCAGGGGAAATTCGCCAAAAAGATTATTTTTAATAGAAAAAAATCGAAAATTTAGAAAATATCGATTTTTTTTCACACAGAGAAGTTAGCGAGAATGGTGTGTTTCTTTACATGTATTTTATATATTGCGTAGAAGTGCCAAATTAAATTTAAGGGTGATTACGTTATTTTTTTTATTTTTAGAGACGCAAGTAATATTTTAAGTTATGTTTTTCGAGCAGCAATAAGTAGAAGTTGAGAAACGGCAATGCAATTTATATGTTGTTAATCACACTTGTAAACAACTTTCACGATCACAATCTGAATTAGCAGATCCCATTCACATCATAAAATCTTAGGTTAGGTTTGAATTATCGTCGCACTAGAGCTACACGAGGGCTATTTGCGACGGGCGTCGAATTTTAGAACCATAGTCAAGTGACGAGCCAACACCTGAATGGGCACCCAACGCAACTGTACATCATAAAATATTTTTTTAAAAAAAACTATAATACTCTAAGACAAAGTCAAGAGTGGTGGTTGGTTGATTCTAAAATTTAAAAAAAAGTATTTAATTTTAATTTAAATATATTTAATTACAAAAAAAATATTAGACATTTCAAACTAGTATACCCTACAAAAACAATTTGTTTTTAAAAGAAAAATTCACCAGATGTGATTTTACGCCAATCATAGGTACCAAAAAAAAAATCCCCTATATCCCTAGGGTGCAACAACACCCCCTAGTAAACTCCCCCTCCCCGTACAAAGTTAGGGGAGGTTAGGTTCTATAACCCTTTACCCCTCCCCCTATCCCCAATTTTTTATTATATTTTTTATGTGGCAACCCCATGTGAGTTCCGCTCAGAAGGTAAACATGATTTGTTGTTCCCCGTCCTTATATTTTTTTTCTTTGAACTTAAAGCAACAGATGCAGCAGGTGGGGTGGGTAGATTTTTTTTAACCTTCTTTTATTTTATTTATACTCTCTTTTGTGAAGATCGTTGCTATAAACATGGAAGTTCGGTGTCTACATGGGTTCAAAACAGTTTACTCTGATTTTTTTTATGGTTCTTGAGTCTATAAAAAAAATTCGTAAAATACATGATTCTTAAATCTATTATGTAAAAGAAAAGTATTTCGTTTGGTTTTCCATGAGTATTTATCTCGAATACTTCTTTTTGAAATTGTAGTCTACTAAATAATTACTTTCATATTATAATGTAATGGTTTTAAAAATATTATTGTAACAACCGCATATCTTTAAAAATGTATATTTTTATAATGAAATTTTAATTTCAAAAATGCATCTTATCTCCTGTAGTATGAAAAAAAACAAAATAGTCAAAATTCAATATTTTGTGTTAGTGTTTTTATTTAATTTTTTTTCTCCCTTTTTAGGTAAGCTGATGTCGTTTTAAAGCCTTTTGTACGGACCAAGTGATTGCTATACAAATACTTGTTGGACCAATTGAAAATCGACATGGGAAGGAAGAAAATACAAATAAGTAGAATCAGTGATGAAAGAAATAGGCAGGTAAGCATTTTTAGAGTATTTTTTAAACCCTTTTTAATTATTCTCTTTTTTTTATTATTCCAAAATGTATGTAAAATTAGTAGATATATAAAAACATAGATGGCGTCACAACCTAGTTGACTGGTATGCTTTTAAATTTAAGAAGTAATCATTTAATTTTTTTTTTGTTTCGTTTTTGAAATTGCTACATTTTTAGATTTTTCCTATCGTATTAATATAATTTTGATTAATTATTTACAACTAAGGCTTTACAAATTTGATTTTGTGTTTGTAAGATTACCCTATTTTAATATGTAGCATAAGGGCTCATGGTTTTACGTTTTAAATTTGGTGGCGCCATCTATTAGCTATTTAACAAAGTATTTGGAAAACAAACATGGCTGGCTGGATTCTCCTATCGGTCAAATTAAAGGTTACCATCATTGGATCATTTTTTTACTTCAATGAGCCAAGATTTTTTTAATTCGTTAATTTTAATAATTCCCTAAAAGAAATATTATTTTAGTAACTTTTTTAATTATTGGTTTTTTATTAAAGGTTTTTCATTGATTAGTATTTATTAACTTTTACATATTTTTTTTTATATAACCCTGGAAGATCATCCTGTTGCCTTAAAATATTTATTAACCTTATTGTAGTTTTTGATGAATTTTTCAGTTTATTTTTTTTTTAACTCTTTAAGTGGTTCTGATATTTTTTTAACAAAAAAAAAAGACAAGTGCCCCAAACGAGTGCGTCGGCTTACAATGAGACCATACAATATTGCCTCTTTTTCGAAACCGATATTTTTTCGAGGAAACGAAATTGCACCGGGCTCCAAAGGAGTGTCTATACTTTGAAAGCAAATCTGACACAAAAGTCACCTAGTTTCAATCCCCAATTTTGGCCAAAGATTGCTTGATCATATATTCAGATCTAAACATAACCAATTGTTTTGAAAACAGAACTAATAATAAATCTCTTCAAACTGGAGTTTTTTTTTTTAAGAGGGATTGCCAGTCCCAAAGAGCTAATGAATTAGTTTTGGAATTACAACTCCCTCAGAAGTATTGCTTTGCCATCATAGCTTCCCCCCCCCCCCCCCCCCCCCCCAGGTATGGAGGTATGGGAATCACCTTAATATCGAAATGAAACAAATTTGAACCGAAAATATTATCTAGTTATTTAATTATATAATTTTGAACTTTAAAATGCCAAAAATGTACAGCAGAAGTGACACTATTTTAAATTTTTAGGAATTAATAATCAAATAACCGGATGTTATTTATTTATTTATTTTTCTTCAATTTTTTTAAATTAATGCTACGATGATTTCCATTTCTGGTGAAAATGGGATAACATGGAAAGAAATTCCTTTGCAAAAGTTGTGATTTCAAAACTAATGCATTAGCTCTATGGGAATGACAGTCCCTCTCTTAACTTATTCGAGTTAAAATTGCTGAAATAGTGATTATTTAAACAAATGTAGTAGTAGTAGGGTTAAGTTGGGCGATCCGTTGTTAATCAAACTTTTTGCATTTTTTTAAAAATCATATGTAATTTAATTGTTTTCCTCTGCCTATTTCTAGCCTTCTTTAGAAGCTTTAAGGGGGTATGGGACACTTTCAACTTTTTTCTTTAATATTGTAGACATCAATATAATTTTTTTTCCATAAATGTATACTAAATATACTTACACTTTTAGATAGTCAGAGGTTTTAAATAATCATTATTTATTTTTAAAAAAAATAAAATGTGTCAAAAAGTGATGTCTCTTATTTTTGTTATAAGTCAAAAACTTATTTATTGGCAAACAAATATTTAGCATTTTTATAAACAGAAAAATGTATTTAACAAACTGTCTTTACCGATTTTTCATATTTGCCATAGTTTTTTTTAAAAAAATTATTGAAGTTTTTTTAAATAATTTCACAGGTTCACTTTTTTTATTAAAATTAATAAATAAAAAAATAAACTATTTACAACTAATCCCTAAAGACAAATTCAATATATATGTTTGAAAAATATGAGTAAAAAATTTTGACACTCTATGGGCAGTAGATTTTGAGTTATATCAATTTAAAGTCAAAAAATCATCGAAAACACGATCAAGGAGAAAAACAGCTTTGAAGTTTATCACTTTCCTTACTGAAGCACTCCAAACCGACCGACCAACTAAGGATTCGATAACGTTATTCCTATCTAATATTACGAGGAAGCAAAGATTATAAACGTGGTTGGCCAACACAGATGTCATGACATAAAAAACTACACATCTCACGTTCTACTGCAGATATAAATAAAAATTTTGTTTTAAATTATTCTAAAATATTTGTGTTATTTTTTATGATAATAATAATTTTTTTGATTTTTTTGAAGATTTTGTGTCCCATACCCCCTTAACACGAATAATTACTTCTCGTAATTTAGAACGATGGCTGCTTACCAGTCGGCTTACTTCGAGTATGCTTTCCATTTGCATTGATTCTAACACAGCCAATACACGCCTTGTAATTTAGAAACATGTGCAAATTACGAGGTCAAAACCTGAGCGGGCACCCAGTTCAATCCAATAGGGTACTTGACTAAAAAAAATTATTGGCTTAAAATATTCTTATGCCAAAAATGTTAGAACCGTATTTTTTCTTTTTTTCAAATACTCCATTAAAAGGGGAAAAAATGAATTTCAAAATTAGGACGAAGAATCACTCCCGAAAACGCTTTCTGGCTGTCATGTGGTATCTATGATGTCACTATAGTAGCTATTAACAAACTTTGAAACACCATTTTGTAATCTACTTTAAACAAATTTGAACTATGCTCTTCTGTAAACCTCTCCTATCGATATAATTCTTATTTTAAGAGTAAATTAGTTTAGATCAAGTTTAATTACAAAATAAAAAATTTAAAAATCACGGCGGTTTGCTTATAGTTACTAGTGATGTCAGCCGAATCGACGTGTTTGTGAACACGTGAAAGCTACGCGAGGGCTATTGGCGACGGGCGCTCTATAAAAAAACTGGTCTCCCAATTCCAGTCAGTTCTAGCCATGTTAGCGAAAAAAAGACGTATCCATGCTGGACGAAAAATCCATCAAAAATTACTGTGGTGCTCGAGTACACTGCGATCTATGTACCCGTTAAATATGTGATATCAGAAGCTCTGACGGCGTTAGGTATTATATAGGCGCGGGTACGATGTTACTCAATAGGCGCGTTTACATGAACCATCGAATCCATGGACAGTGGTGAAAGTGGGAAAAAAATTAGTGGGGGGATGCCTTCAATTAGAATGCCACCCCATCTCCCCTCTATGGATTATGTATTTGAGAGATATAAGAAGTGGGGGGATGGATAGTCAATTTCTTGAAAAGTGGGGTGACGCGTCACCCCGTGTCTACCCACACTTTCAGCACTGTCCATGGATTGAAGAGCAAACTCAGCAATATTTCGCTTTTGGGGATTTTCTCCCAGACAGAACCGGAATTGTAGGATTCACTGGGGGTATCGCAAACCTTGCAATGAAGGAGGGATTCATACCATGGATTCGGCCATAGACTATCATTTGGGTTTGAAAACCTGCTTGACCTCCTTTTCCCCTAATAGGGATTTATGCGATGGCTCATGTAAACGCTCCCAAAGTTTCATTCGGTTTTCACTCAGGTGTTACTCTTTTCACTTGACTGGGTTCTTGAATTACGAAACGTAAATGGCTGTGTTTAAACTACTCACGAAAGACTAGAAAGCTGTGCAGGTGCCAAAAGAATTTTGTTTTTATTCTTTTACATTTTGCATGTAAATATGTTTCTATTTAATAATTGTAAACAAGTAATACCCAATGGAGGCTAGAAATAGGCAGCCGGAAACGATTACACTACACTACTACACTAAACAAGTTATAAAGTTTTGTTTTCCATGTAAATACTTTTAGATCTTATTAACTTTTTAAGTGAAAAGAAAATGTGATTTCCTGTGTTCAGCCTTTGTTTAAATGCAAACACAGGCTAAAAATTTATTTTAATTTTTAGGTCACTTTTACTAAACGAAAGTTCGGGCTGATGAAAAAGGCGTATGAACTTAGTGTCCTGTGTGATTGCGAGATAGCGCTTATCATCTTCAATTCCAGTAATAAGCTCTTTCAATATGCAAGCACAGATATGGACAAAGTCCTTTTAAAGTACACCGAATACAATGAGCCTCATGAAAGTAGAACCAACTGTGACATTGTCGAAGTGAGTTTAGTTTTTTAAGGCATAAATCCTATATATTATATGGTACCATCAAACAATGATTTGCTGTAACTATAAAACATACAAGATGTGTTCGAAAAGTTCGGTAATTGGTCTCATAATTAAAAAACCACGCCGGTTAGATCTTGCAGACCCGGTGAGAGAAATGCCATCGAGAGAATGTCACTGTGTCTGCTTGAGTGCAAGATCGTAACTGGCGATGTTTTCTAATTATGAGCCTTACCCCCTTTTGAGGGTCCTCAATGTCCCCACTTTAGCAGGGGCGCTGTAGAGACAAGGACGAAACGGTCACCCACATTCTCTGTGATTGCTAAAATTATGCAGCGCACAGATTTGAGCACCAAGGGCAACATTTGCTTGAGCCCTGGGAACTCCAAGATATTCCTATCAGATCATTGCTGAATTTTGCTTCAGCAATGGGGCTCTTCTTATTGGAGAGTGGAATTTATTTCTTGGGGACAATACAATATACCCCTGGTTGCAGTGCTTGGCTCTAACAGAGTGCCCCTACAAAGTCATAAGTCAAGTCATTCTAATTATGAGACAAATGGCCAAACTTTTCTAACACACCTTGTGGATATCGTAGTAAAAGTATTAGATCTGCCGATCACGTGACTTTCAATGCTAACATGAATGCGCATGGAGACCAGAATTTCTGGGCAAACAGGCCACAGTGGTGGCCAAGGTTGCCACCACTTAAAGAAGAAAAATGCTAAGGCGTATCTAAAAAATACCATTTAATTCGAGAATTACAAAAAATATCATAAAATCCTAGGAAAGCTTTTGTAGTAAAAAAAAAATTCCATAAGGCAGCTAGTATTTTTATGATATTCTTTCGTTGAAATTTTAGTATTAACTAGTATATTTTTATCATCAAAGAGTTTTCAACACTGGCCTGTTTGCCCTTAAATTTTGGTCTTCATGCGTGTCCCGTCATTAACATTGACGGTCACATGATCCGCCCATCTAATGCTTTTACTATGATATGTATGCTATAAAAGCATTTTTTAGGTTAACTTAAAGGACCATGTCCAGATATGTTGCCAATTCAAAAGGACAAAGATCAATTTATAAACAAAGTAGTGCAGATAGATTCTGTAATGCATATGAAGTATATATAAAAAATAACCTGGGGAACTATTTGAAAATTCTTAAAAAGGGATATATTGGGAAACTAAAAGTTTCTTAAACCTTTGCATACCATGAAAAATCCACTAAAATATCATACTACTACAAAACATGGAAATTAAAATACCAAATAAAAAATTTTGAAATAAGAAAATAATTATTTAAAATTTTTAAACATCTAATTAATAATAGATCAATATAAAAATAAGACTTAAAATGAACACATTTAAAATTTAAATACATTGAAATTGGCAATGCAATGAGAGCATGACCGCTGTTTAAAGTTTAAACTAAAAATAATAAATGAAGACCAAGGTTTACATAACATAATTCAGGTTTGTTGAGGGTCTAAGAAATGGCAGGATTGTAAAATTTGACAAATTTTGCTTAAAATGCAATCTGTAACGATTTCACTCTATTTTCATTGCCAAGGGTTGCCATAATGCTGATTTGGCAGGGTTACGAGATTTGTCAAAAAATTGGTTTACATACTCCTTTAGGTTAACCATTTTTTGTTCTCCTGTTATCTTAAATCATTTCTGTTTTGCACTTGTATGTAGGCTTGCTAGTAGTTGTAACTGTCCATTACATTTTTCACTACCGGTCTAGGATTGTTTTTTGTGTATTTGTAATTGTGTTTAAATATTCATAGTAGAATCATTTTTGACTAAAGGGGGAGGCAATTTGTTAAAAAAAAAATTTTATTAATACTAACTTTGAGACAAATTTATGATCTGATATATGTTAATTTATTAAAATGAAAATTTTTGTATTTTATTTATCAATTTTTTTAGAATTTATGTGCATGCATTTGTATTTCAACATATATGTATTTTTCAATAATATCTTGTGTATGTGTGGTGTGTCATTAGCCATTTCAATGACATCCAGTATTGCAAATGAAAATTTGTATCCTTTTAACATGCTAAATAATTTTCAGAATGCAAAATTTTTATTTTTTAAAAATAAAATGCTATATGAATTAATTTATATTACAATTCTTCTTCTTTTTTTGTATTATTTTGAATAATTACAGTACATATTATGTATGAATTAGCTTCTATCAGTACCTTTTCATTTCCATCACAAAGTTTGTAAATCTGAGTTACTTAATGTGTTTTTAATGGAAAGCAGCCTTTTTCTATAGGAATATGTTGGTTTCTGGTTAGGGTAAGTTGTTTACTTATTTTCTTAGTCCATGTGTCATCTTTGTAATCTCAATTTGACAATGTAAGTACTTCAAAAGTATTGGGATTTCTTTTTAAATAAGTAAATAGTCTGTTAGTTTTTAAAAAATATGTTTGATTTTTTTTTGTGTGACTGTTATTTGTAATTCAAACTTATTTCATTTATTGCTCTTTTGTGAAAAAAACTTTTCCATGGTCTACTTATTTTGAATGATTTTACAGAGTTTATAATTTATTTTTATTACAGTCAGCCACGATAACTGCATTTTGAGAAGGAAGTTATGAAAAGGAATTGTGCCTAACTTGTCATTTAACCTTGTGATAAATTGCCATGTTTAAAATAGCAAATTTGAATTTGTCTTTTGTTGATTGAAAATGGTATTAATATTTTTTGTTATATTTTCTTTTGTTTTTTATAGGCTTTGAGTAAAAAAGAACACAAAAATTCCTCAAATGGTTGTGATAGTCCAGAGCCCAGTGAAGAGCCCTGTTATGCACTAACTCCAAGGACAGAGAATAAGTACAAGGAAATAAATCAGGAATTCGAAATGATGATGCAAAGAAATACTATACATATTAATGGACAAAGAGTTAGTTAATTTTTATCTCCAAAGCTAGCTTTTGAGGCCAAAAATGGTTTCTTTATTTGTTAATGTCTCAATACAAAAGAACACTTTTTTCTGATCCAAGAGTTAGATAAAGAATAGCTTTGGATACACAACATTTGGAGTAGAATTTGCTGTAAAAAAATTATAATTCTTTTAACCTGTATATTATTATGTATTGATTATGCATTTTAAAAACACAAACTGTATAAAATAGCACAGATATTACTAAAATTAGCCTAAAAGTAGTGTTAAGTTATTGTCTTGCAGCAGTTTATTTATAAATAAATTGAAGAAAGGAGTATTCACTCATAACTCTATAAACACATTTGGATACCATCCAGTCCTTACAATGCCTGGCATAATTTTTTCTGAAAAGCACATCTCCACAAAAATGGCATGTAACTTTCAAAACCCAACTCTGATATTTAGTATGATTGCTCATCATTAATGACTTTAAAATAAAATTATAAGAAAAACATTTTGAAAATTTTAAACAACCCCATGACAACATCAATCTGCAAAGAAGTTTCTTTGCGATTTCAGTGTTACCATTCATTAAAGGGGTTCAGTATGTTGTATATTGGTAATGTTAAATTGGCCAAGAGCAATGTACCTTTTCACAATAACTACTGATCAGATCATCTTAAAATTTTCTCTGTGTATACCAACCTTATATATTAATCTGAGGTTAAAAGTTCCAAAGTCAAGTTCTGAGCAAAACACGTTTAAAGTTTTTATTGTTAACCATTTCAGTAAGGAAAGGATTAAATAAAATGGCTTTTAATGTCAAAAATATTTTTCCAATCGTCTTGATACTTTGTGACATTATTAATAAAGGTTGTAATAAGATTTTAGGCCAATAATTTCTTTTTTGATTTTTCACCGATTTTGGGGTACTGAACCCCCTTAAGTAAAAAGTATAGTTTTTCTCCACTGCACTTTTCTGCACAGCCAAAATAATTTGCCATACGCAAACTCAAATGGGAATGTTTCAGATGATGTTACTCTCTTGTTTTAATATTTCCTTGTATTGAGATTCCATTGGTTGTTTCGGATTCACTTTCAAATTGACAGTCATTGAAGAAAGGAAATTTTCTTTAACAAATGATTTGAACGACCAACAGCAAGTTGGCATTTTAAAAATCTAATACGTAAGATATTTTTAGAAAACTCATTTTCGAATGCCAAAACAAAAGTAATTTCAGACAAAAATGAAAAGACGGCTGGAGCTGTTGCCATTCACGCTGTGAAACAACCCCATTGGAACTGGGGTTGGTTTTTCGTTGGAATGACCCATCACATGCCTCCCCTCAGACTCAATGATTTTCAACTTTCTATGGATATTTTTGCATATTTCATGCAAAAGTGTATAGATTTAAAAAATATAAAAACATGATTTTTATATGACTTGAAATTTTCTGCAGCAGTAAAATGTTGTCAGTGTACGTGCATACTTTCATATTATCCACATTACACAACTTTCTTTCATTTTAAAGCATCCTCCATTGAAAACTAATTTTGATGCAAATACTTTTGAACATCAGAACATATATTTTAATGTAACAAGCATAATTTAAAATGATATCTATGAAGAAAACTCTTAATTTTGAATAGAAATATATGTACAAAACTATTAGGGTAAGGTGGGGTAATTGGGCCCCCTTTGTGGCATAATTCGACTTTAGACCCTCATACCACTGGATTTAATCGACCTAACAACTATTTTTTTTGGTCCATTCTCTCATATATTATTACTGTACCCATGGCAACCTTAACACAAAATGGCAAATAATAAATTTAAAAAATATGTTTTTCTTTCTGGTCATCCAAGTGGCCCACTTGCCTCGCAAGGTGGGGTAAGTGGGCCACCCCCCTAATACATTTTTACACATAACTGGTAGAGATATGGTGGGGCAAGTGGAATAATCTACATAATTTTTTGAGTGTTTGAAAAAAAAAATGATGTATCTTTAATAGTTCCCCCATAGCAACTTTTTCTGGCATGCAAGCTTACTAAAAGAAAAAATACGTTAATTTTCATCTTGTAACTTTGGCATGTAGTGTAAAAAAATGTTAGGGCTACAGATTTCAAACTGGCCTATGTCAATGAATAGGACTATGAATAGTGAATATGACTAACCCTATGGATCAGTGATTATTACTTTTTTTAAGTATATTAAAGAGTTGGGGCAAGTGGGCCACCCCTGGCCCACTTACCCCGCCATTGTGGTGGCCCACTTACCACAAACGTGGGGCAAATGGGCCCTCCCAATTTTCTTTTAACCTTATCAACATCACAAACGTGGGGCAAATGGGCCCTCCCAATTTTCTTTTAACCTTATCAACATCACAAGTACATGACACTACAAAAAGATACTATGTTTTATACACTCGAAATATATAACATTTTGTTTTGTATCATGAACCGTTTGAAAAAAAATAGAAAAAAATAGTATGATGGTGTGAATTACGATATGATACAATTTTAAAAATTGTCACAAAAAGGATTGTACCTTGTTACATACTTAAATGAAAATAATGCCATAATGTTTCCTGTATATATTGTGGTAAATACGTAAAAATATGGTAATATATTTTTCTAAAAGTGAATAATTGGAGAAATTCCAGGGGGGTGGCCCACTTACCCCCACCTTACCCTAATTCATGTCTCACATTACGTGTTAAGCCAATACATAACAACACAAAGACAATTTCAGTCGCTCATTGCAATAATTGCATGTTATTGGTTCTGCAATATGTTATAAAGATTCTTCTAAATATTTTTTTCAGGGTCAGGGATCCTTAAGTTCTGCTCTAGGTCCAATGTCTGTGTCGTTGAACAGCAGCTATCAGAATGCTGAAAGTTTAATGGGCCCCTCATCTCAAATTTCTAACCCCCACAATAATAATATCAGCCCAAGACCAGGATCATCCGGTAAAATATTATTATTTTTTAATGAAAGCACTATGATTTTTTAAAACATATTTTGTTTTTATTAAGTTTTCAAGTAGAGAAAGATTTTTTTCACTACATTGTCTGGTTGATTATTCTTGGCTCTAACATTTGTCGAAATTTCCTAGCTCAGATGTTTATAGTTATTGAAAATGCACTTAAAATAAATTGTAGGTCTGAAAAATTAGCAAGTGTACAGAATTGTTGACTATTGTTCAATACCAATGGTAAAGTGATGCAGATATCACGCCACCTAAATACTTTTTTTTTACAGTTCATTACTTTAGGTTTTGTTTTTAAACTCGTGTTTATTGCTATAATAGTATATTTTTTTTTGTAATTTTAAAGTGATATTAGGCAAAAGATATTTCATTCAGCTATATATATGGAAACTTACCCATAAACTAAAAATATTTAATTTTTTTATACAGATTTGAACAATGCTTCATTCGAATCAACTTTTTTTTTAATGTGATCTAACAATATCATTAGCTGAAATGTATCCATTTGGGTCATTCCATAGTAATACAGGTTTTTTATGTGTATGTTGTCTGGTTTCGATACCTTGAATAAGTTTTCTTAAGTAACGATGCAGCTATTTTTTGCCTTCAACCTATTTTAATTTTACTTAGAAATACCAAACTAAGGTTACAAAAAAGGGACATTAAATACTACTTGGTTTGTTGATACTAACTTCAAACTCTGCTCTTAACTTATTGAAAATTTCAATTAATAAGAGTCTGACATAAATCTATGGATTCCAAGCTATTCTAAATTAGTTACATTTAATTAAAACATATCTTTATTATTTCTTTTAGCAATTTATTTATTTTGATACTCGGGATACAAAGTTGTGGAAATTGGGTTACATGTAACTTAATTTAACTAAGTTTGAATATAAATTTCAGTGTTCTCCTTGAAAATTAGGTTTTCTAAAACAATTTACTGTATTTGGGGGCAACACGTTATGCGTTTTAATTAGCAGTTGAATAAAAAAATAATGACCGAGTATTATTTTATAGTGACTTGTTTGTTATGACATTTTTCATGGAATGAATCTTCTTTGTCTTATATATTTGTGTGCACATTAAACTGTGCTGAAAAAAATATTAATCTCCCATGTTAACTCAAGGAGAAATCCATCATTTTTACAAATATGGTGTGTTTTTAAGTATAAACTTAAACTTTATATATTTTTAATGCATTAGGTTTACTGGATATCAATGGAGTCAACAGTGCAAATGGATACCATCCCCGTTCCATATCACCATCGATGACAGAAAACAGCACAGTCATGATTAACAAAGTAAATAAGCAGTACTCTTCTCACGGAAACATATCTAATTTACGTGTTGCCATACCTAATTCTCATGCCAATTCTTCTATGGTTTGTGACATAATTCAAACCCTTATTTTATTTGTGACTATATAGATATATAAATGTATATATAACAATATTAAAAACTTATTAATTTTCTTGTAATTTTTTTTTTTTTTTTATATTCAGAAAAGCTTTTTCTCCTTGAAAATAAGCATGAGGTATTATAAGTCGTAACGTTGTAATTTTATATCATTTCAAATAAGCATTGGGTAAGAAATTTTATTTCTTATAAATGTATGTAGAGTAGCATGTAAATGTTTTATGCCCAACTATTTTTTAGGCAACCAAAAGTGTTCCCCATAATTAAACAAGCTAAATTTATATTACAAATAAATGATCATATATCCTTGCAATTTTTATTGTAGGCTAATCCCATGGAAAATGAACCTTTTTGTAGTTTAAGTCACATGTGTAAAAAGCGATTATAACTACAGCTTTTATCATTACATAAAAAAAATAGCGGAATAGTTTGTCTATACTTATTAAAACCAAGTAATGTAAAATGGTTTATTTAATTTGATTTATTTTTCAAATTTTAAAAGCTTGTAAGCTCCTTCAATTATGACTTACACTACCGTTACATATAGTTAACCTGTAACACAACATGTTGTAATTTGTAAAATGTTCATGTGTGTTAAGGCAAAAACTTTTTCTACTCATTATGAGTAAAAATTCAAATCAATAAAATTGGTTTTATTAGTATTGCTAAACATTGATATATAACATCCAAGCATTTGGAAAGAAATATTACTGCTCAACCATAAGGACAATTTAACAATTTCTTCACTTAAAGTTAGGTACACAATATGTCCAAAAAAGAAAAATGTCACAGACCTTCATATTTTGTTTTGTCACCTTTAGCCAGAATCACGGCTTTCATGTGTCCTGGCATTGTTTTAGTAAGCTTCTGGAGCATACCTAGTTTTATTCTGGGCCATAATTCCATCCACAGTTCTCCTTAATCCTCAATGGATGATGGAAGGTTGGTTATGTGCCTTTAACTTTTTCAAGTACGTCCCGCAGATTCTCACTAGGATTGAAGACTGGACTTTCTAGTAGCCAAATCAAGTGTTGAAAATATGTATCATGCTCACTTGAACCAATATGCAGGGTGGGCCAAAAAGTAGGCTAACAGTTAATGCTGTACCATTAGTTAGAACTTCAGGTTATTTAGAACAGGTATTTGACATAGTCGGGATTAGTTTTGTTGGATGGCTAAAATAAAGTCGTACTACAAGGTATCTTATCCAAAGAGCAGTGATTCATGGACTTCCTTTGGTTTAGTTTCGAGTTATCTTTGGGATATTTATTCGATGCTGAGGAGTAAGCAAATAATGTTTTCTGAGTATGAAACTTTGAATATCCCCATCTGCCAGCTATCCTATAAAATTATATGTACTGGTGGAAAATTTGTGCTTTTGTTTGTAAGTGCGAACCACTGCTGAGAATCTAAGTGAGGAGCACCGACTGTGGATCCTTAAGACAATTGAAAATATGAAAAATGTGGGGACAGTGCATAGCATAACATTCATAAACATAAAAAGAAGTCCACTCAACTTTACAACATGTGATGGACCAGTTGAACCTTAAACCCATACAGCCCAGTTACGAGGCCCTTTTGAGGACAATCCTAATTACAGTTCTGTGAGATAATGCACAATCAACTGCTTGAACAACCAGACATGCTTTCCAAAAATAACTGTTGCTGTATAAATAACTATTTCTAACTAACTGTAAGACTACTTTTGGGCCATCCTGTATATCAATATTGGCCTGATGCATTTCGGCACTATCATCTTGAAATGAGCCAATGAGGTCAGGGAAAAAAAAGTCCAATACAGGCACAATGCGATCATCCAACATATTTCGATGCTCTGTAGACTTCATTTTGTTGGTGCATAAGGCACTGGGCCTAATCTAGTCGTACAAAAACAACCACAGATCACTACACTGTGTCCAAAAGAGTACACAGTCGGAACCATATGTGTATAATCCATTGCTTTGTGTAGATCTCTTCAAACCCTTGCACAACCAGATTTTTTAAATAGCGTAAATAGGGACTTAGGGTGACATGGCGTTTCCTCCATCATTATCAGTCCAATTTTTATGGTTCTTGCCAAATTGTAGCCTTTTTTGTTGATTGATGTCACTCACATAGAGCTTCCTTACTGCAACACAGCTTCTAGGTCTTGTTTTTTTAGTTCTCTTCACATTGGGTCTCTGGAAGTAGGTTGGTCTCCTTTATTGAAGAGTGCTGTGCTTTGATAGGTTAATTTCTTGCAATTTTTCTCCACTAGTAGCTTCAGAGAAAGTCGGTTGCGTTCGTTCAAGATATATTTTTGACCAAAATATTTTCGTTAACTGGAAGCTTCATTGCCATGGTTCCACCTTTTGATTATGCTTTAACAGTTTTGAAATCCTGCACCACTAATTCCTACTATGACTTAACATTTTCACCAACTTAGGTACTGGTCAACAATCTGTCCCCCTTTTTTTAACTCTGTTACATCACTTCTTTGACCACATATATGCCGCTTTATCTATGTTTAAATTTTATATCGTAAAGTCCATGTTTTGAGTTGGCATCAAACAAAGGTTTGGTAAATATCTGTAATACTCATTCAATCACCGTCTTCTGAAAATGGAACGTTGAAAATTCACCTACGAAATTGTTTTGGACCTGTAGTGTATGAGTAGGTACCCAGTTTAATTAAATCCACCAAATAGTTTTGCAACTCCCAACCGAAGCTTCCTCAGTCATAATTGATATGATCATCAAAAGAAGCCCCTTCTCCACACCTTATTAAACAGAGAAATCACTAACAATGATGAAAAGGAGAAAGGCATGCTCAATAGACCGTTCCAAAGTTTATTTTAAAAAATAATTTTGTAAATTCATTAAGCACACCTTGAAAATTGTGCCAATAGCTAAAAGAAAAAAATGTTTGCCAAAATTTGTTTTAAAGGAAATCATATTAACCAACAGCTCATTAGAGTTGAATAATTTTGGACAAATCAAGAATTGACAAAGAGCTTTGTAATGCAAACTAAACAATTTAAACTTTTTAACTTTCGTAGGTACCAAATTTATGACTGAATTGATAATATAATTGATTGTCTTAAAAATGATTTTGATTAGTTTAATGAGCGTTTCTGACAACTCAATTGCATACCTGCCAACCTGCTAATTGTAACCTGGCAATGCCAGATTTTCAATCATTTTACATATTTCCAGGTCAAATGTATCTATCACCGGAAATTTGAAAGAAGTTAGAAATTCCAAAATGATTATCTATATTCTTTTCATAACAAGATTCATCATTTGCAAAAATAGGCTTAACATTAAAATAGTTTTTAAGACAAAGTATACAAATATCTATTGGATGCAGAGGGAGTGAAATTTTAAATTAATTCTAAAATTAGAAGTATTGTGGGGTCTCTCTTAAAACTATATTTACAATATAACTTCTTCTTCTTCTTCACAAGCTCAACAGCCTTTTGCAGGCCAAGGCGGACTCGCTGATCCTCCTCCAGTTGGCCCTATTAGCCGCAATGGCTCTCCATCGGTTGACTCCTATTATTTTGAGGTCCCTTTCGACACAATATAACTATATATTAAAAATAAGCTTTATTTCAGAGTTGAAAATTTAAAACTCTTGAAGTAATAACAAGTTTACGTTTTATCCAAATTGCTTACCCATCAGAGGACCAATATTGGGGATTGACTAGAAAATCTTTTTTAAACAAAATTTTAAATCTTTAACCCAATTATGTCAGTTTAGAAAGATTACAATATTTATTTTGTTTCAATAAAACTTTCGCTAATCTGTTTTTTTCTATCAAAAAATTTTAGTGCACTGTAAAGAAATCTTTTATAATGATTGATTATTTTATATACAAGTAAATGACTTTTCTTTTAACTAGAATTCTCGCACATCTTCGAATTCTATCGGAAGTGAAGTTGGTGTAAATCCTTCTATTCCAAGCATGGGTTATCCGTCAAATCTCTCATCTTTCCCACAAAGTAAGTATATTATGACATTTTAGAACAATTTTGCACTTTTCTTGTTTTTAAATATTAGTGCTGTAGTTTCTCTAAATTGTGATATCTGTGGTGCATTGCAATACTGTAAATATCTGAATGTACCTGTATCAAAACTAAAATTTCTTCTCAATTACAATTTTCTATGATTTTTTTTCTGGCACAAGAAACAGGTTTTGTTTTTCACATATGTTACTACTTCAAACATTGAACAACACATTATTCTAGATCGTACCCCATTATTATATAAACACCTTTATCTTCAATTCCTACATTCTGGCTTGATGTCAAACTTTGATGTTGATTCCTGGACATTAGAGAATTATGTTAAACCAATATGGTTAGTTACATCTTTGTATTTTCAAGAATTTTGTAATGGAGCTGGGGAACAAAACCAGGTTTGACCGTATATATACTCTTAATACGATTTAATTTATCCAACAATGGTAAAGAGAAGTATTTAAAATTAAATGAGCTTGGAGGGGCTAGGGCTAGAATTTACCTTACAGAAAGAGACGGTCAATGTAAAGAAAACATCTGAAATCTCATTGGCTGTCTACCTCCCCCTTACATACACATTGATGTTCTCCAAGATTCTCCAACTTTCAAGATGACTTTTTCTTTTGCAATAGCTTGTTGATGGGAAAAATGAGTGTTTTTGGAGTATCTGCTTAAGGTGCACATTTGTAGGTTGTGGAACCTTTTCATTGCATGCAGTAAAAACCCATTTATCTGTTTTCCGAGCAACCAGTTAGATCAAATGTCTGGAAAATTTCTGATTTGGATTTGGTGATAACTTAAAATTTTATACCAGAAATGTGATTTCTCCTCAAAGGTTGTAAAAAAAATTCATCTACTTTTTTCAAGAATAAACAGATTTTGGTGATAGCATATGCCAAAAAAATGTTTTTGCAACTGAAAGTCAGATTTAGCAGCTGATATAGTACCCCTACTTCTACATTCCAGTAATAGTATGCTGGTTTAATTTATAGTAGGATCTTGGAAGTTCAGGGTGCTATTTGGAATAAAGGAATAATTTAAATGTTTTAATATCGTTTTCAGCATTTTTAAGGTTTAAAATTATGAGGCTAGCAGGCAATACCCCTCCTGTCTTCTGTAGCTCTATTAAAACATTAATTTATCCAGCCAACAATAAAACAAGTCCCAACAGTTTTCTGGGAATCACAAGGTCACAGATCTGCATTATCTTTTAGTCAGTACAAATTCCTAAACATGCGGTAGGACTGCTTTACTTGAACCAGAACTGCATAAACAATTGCAAAGCTCAAACGATCGGCACGCAATACTTAAACAGAAAATACTTAAACAGTTGTTTTAAAATAATATGTGATGAAAGAAATTTAATATGTGTTTATAAAGTTCGTACTTGTCAGACATTTTTAAAAGTATCTTTGTTAGAATTTGTTCTGAATATCTAACAAGTTCTCTCGAGTTAAGGTTTCAGCCTACGTGCATCTTTTGGTTATCTTAAAAGCTTTAGGTTATTGAAATAATGTATAACTTAAATAATTTTTGAAATAGCTCAATTTTATGTGCAGATCTTTTAATTTTTTGTAAAAGTGTCAATTTTTTACATTTCTCAGAGAACTATTGAAATTCAATCAAGTTTTATCTAAAAAGACTTTAACACATTAAAAAAATTTTTTAATCTATTTTAAACCCGGTTATAGAATATGAAAAATGTATGCTACTCGAAACAATGCTAAAAGCTAACAAAGATTCAAACCTAAGCTATTTTAAACTGTATTTTTAATTACATTGGTAAATCAGTTTCTTTATTAAAGAATGTTTCATGGCCTTTTTCCCTTATTGTGTTTCATTAGATAAGACTGGTACATCTTTGTAGCAAAAGTTCAAGGTAAGTTATGCAGAAATTAAAAGTTACTCGGCTAAGACAAATATGCTAACCAAAATTGTGTTAATTCAGTATTCATTTCAAGTAAGGTTGTTTTTTAGTTTTGTGCTTCCAAAGCAATGAATGTTATCAGTAGAAGGGATCATTGCAGGGAGGACAATGGTATGTTTAGATCCAGCTTTTAAAATAAAGTCTGTTGAAGTTTTGTGCACCGATCGTTTAAGCTTTGTAATCTTATTTGCAGTTCTGGTTCAAGTAAAGCAGTTTGACCAAATGCTAAGGAATTTATTCTGTTTAAAATATACCATTTTTTTGGAGAATCTCATCACAGTAAAAAAAAAAGGCTGTTGTATCAATAGTATTGTAGCTATGAGCAACTACTTTTTTACTAGAAATTGGTACAAATACACTATCTGTTCCCACATGGTTGCCCTGAAATTTCAATCCCTTCCAATGAAAGTCAGTGCCAAGCTTAACCACTAAAAAAATAAAACATTCAATGTTCAGTTTCAGCTTGTGACTTCAGTCATTTAAAGTAAAAATAATTATGGAGATCATAGCACGCTTTTTTAATAATATTAAATAATTATTTAATTTGACATAAGGAATTTTTTGGGGGGGAATCGCAGGCAACCTAATTAAAAGTAAGTTATTTTTATAATTTACTTTAGTTATTCTGGATTATTTTCTGGATTTTGTTTACAATTTTGACTGTGCAAATTTCCCACTGGGATTAGAGGATTAATGCATTTAGATTTTTAGCATTTGAAAGTAAAGATGGAAAAATTTTTTCTAAATAATTGTTTAATGTGTTTTAATTTTTAATGATCAAGTATGGTAGTATATATATATTACAATAATTAAGATAAATGCAATATTACTGATTTGCATTATATATGATGCAGCTATTATCTCTTGAATTATAGAAAATAAGGGAATGGAAAATATAGGAATTATAATTAGAATATTAATAAGAATTGTCTGATATAAATTTTGCACTACATGTGCTATGTATTTAGCAAGTTTTAAGTTGTGTAATTTGTGGATTTTTAAGAAATTACTTACCTTGCTTTGTCAATTTTATCAAGTTTGAGTTAATAATAATCATGGTCATTTAGATTTTAAGTACTTTTTATTGCACTATTACCGTTGATTAACCCTTTCGTTACGAAGGATTTTTGCTTCCTCGGTAATATTTGATAGGAATAACATTATCGAATCTTTAGTTGTTCAGGTTTTTCAGTAAGGAAAGGGTTAAGGATTCTATTTTCATATAAATTTTAGCAAAATTAGTTTAAGTGAAAAAGGCGTTTTGGAGCAGTAACATTAAAAACAATATTTGGATGCATGGGCGATGGTCTGAAGTTCTACTGAAAGTTATAAAAAGGGAATGGCATTGAGTATCACTCAGTTATGGATTTGTAATTTTTATCTTATGTTGTATTTTTAAACACATTTAAAAACAAAAAAAAACCTCTCTGGTGAATAGAAACACCAAATATTTGCTTAATTTTCTGTTTAGCTAAGGCATCATCAAGCAATAACAATTATAGCTAAGCACTAACTAGGAGAAGCTTGGTGAAGAAGGTTGGCAGGTCTCTTGGCGTTGGCAGTACTCTTATATACTTGTACAATGTCTTCACACTAAGGGAGATACGTTAAAGGGATGGTTTAATATTATGGTAGTTGGGAAAAAGGCTTGTACATTTCATCCTTGAATAGAGGGCCAGGGCGACTAATTTCTTCTTATTCATAGACTTATTATGAGCATATTAATTTATTTGATATCGTCGGTAAAATGACAAAACCACAAATGTGCAAAAACACAAATATGCAAAGGGTGGAAAACTGGAAACAGTTAAACCGGTTTTTGGCTTCCGTTAAATGGGCAAAAACATTTCTTTAGCTGAACCGGTTAGAACTGAAGAACCTGTTTGAATTCACATTTTAACCGGCTAAACTGAAGTTTATTGTTAGTTTACATTATCATTGCACCAGAGCTACACGATGGCAGTTGGCGACGGATGTCGTAATTAAGAAATACAATTAAGTGACTAGCCAACCCCTCTGAAGGGAAAATTTTACGCAGTTACATAAGTTAATGGATTACGGCTACGGCGTCATAAAATTTGTCATAATGAATTTGAAAGATATTGGTTCTTTCGGCTGTTTTCGATATTAACACTTTCGCTGCAGATAATGCCCTAATGTATCAAGAACTATGCCACTAGTAATGCTATTCCTATGACACATAACGTGACACCAAAATCTTCAGAAAGGGGCACAGGAAGTGCTATTTTTTAGTTAAAAAAATGATGGTGATGGATTATGATTTGGTTTTTGCAATTTTTTGTTGTTCAGGAAGTATTCGTAAATTATATATATTCGATATATTTTAAAAAGAGAAATTGGGGTATTAAATTATTAGTGTTTTAAATTACGACTCCCGTCACCAAAGCAATAGTGTAGTACATCTTAGTACACTTTACAGTACAGTTAGTACACTTAATGCTCCTCAAGTCTTGACGCTGTGTACGATGTCACCATTTAAAGGTGTGTTCTGTGACACCTGGACTTAGGAGTTGACTCATCACATTATTGTGGTTTTAAATTACGGCTGTCGCCAATAGCCCTTGTGTAGCTCTAGTGCGACGATAATTCAAACCAAATCAAACATAACCTAAATAAACAGCTGGAATCATTCAACTAACAAAGCAACTAGAAAGGGTTTTTAAAAACCAGATTTTAATCTATAATAATAAAAGAAAGAGTCTGTCTGTGTGTCTGTCTGTGGGTCGCAAAACACCTACTCAGACTGCTCTAAAAAATTCGAAATTTTTAATATAGATTCCTTTTAATACCTACGTGTGCACCTGAGGCTTAGTTTTTTCATATTTGATTGTGATTTTTAATTAATATAATTATTTTCAAGAAAACGTCATCCACGTGGGATTGCGGGACGACCATAACAGGGCCTGAAAATACATGGACCGGGCTGAAACGGGGGCTTGACGCCATCCTCTATTAGTTTGACTGATTGAGTTTGGTTGAGATATGCGCTCGCCTTAAGGCTGCTTCATCCTCTATTACTGTTTGATTTTTTAAGTGAGCATGTGCCAACACGAATTTAATTATTATTATTTTTTTATTTTTTATTTTGAGTGTATTTTCACAAGTAAGCATGCCTCTAAAAGGAAGCAATGCCAAGTTAACGGGTTCCCAGTAAGGCGGGACCATACTGCTAGTAACTTATAACTGGTGCCGGTTAAAACCGGAGGGAAAAAAGAAAAAGATTGAAAACAGATTTTGTTTTCAAAAACCGCAAATCCCTAGGATCTGCACATTCGAGGTTTTGTCATATGTACCGATGATATCTCGAATTTATTTTTAGAATATTTTTGTACTAAATTTTCCAATAGATTTACTTAATTGCATTTGTTTATTCTTACGTAGAAAAAGTTACAAATGTTGAAAATTCCAAAAATTTTACTCAACTAAGAATTAGAATAACTGAATTAGGTCGATGTTATTTTCCAGATGACTTTCAACTTAGTTCAGAGTTAGGACTAACAGGGTTTAACTCTCCTGGCTTACTACAAAATTGGTCTCAAGGTCCACTGTCAGGAGTGCAAGGTCTTTCTCATTCAAGGTATGGTTTTTAATATTATGTTGTATTGTTTTTATAATTATAATTACTGAATTTGCTCATATCCATAATTGTTAATAAAGTAACTTCTTATAGCATATTGATTATGTATGCATGAAATTGTAACTTTCTTTTCAACAAAAGCAGATGCATCCTTACGCATTGATTTTCTCTGACAGCAAATCTCAACAATCGTTCTTATTTTTAAAAGACTCTTGTGACAGTACAAAAACTAATGTACTTACAAACACTGCTTTCAATATTATTCCAATTACAAACTGTACAATTCTGCATTTCACCTGTCGAGCCCTGAAGCTCCAAAGCAAAAGGCTGTCATTTGAGAGTTTTAAAAAGGAATTTATAGTCCCTAACACCCATTGACCCCCCCCCCCCATCTTATCTGGAGAGGCAATAAAATAATGTAAAGGTATGTATTCCCCTCCCCTGTAGGACAAAAAAAAACTTTTTCCATAATAAATTTATGATAAGATGTGATCTTACAAAGTTACGTAGTAAATTTGCAAGGAACTATTATTAAGGAAAGAGTTTCTTGTGATTTTTGAAATTAATAATGTTTTAAAGGAATATTTTAATTTTTGATGCTCTTTTCTTTGATTAGTAATAAATTTTTTTTTATAGTCCAAGTTCAACAATCAGTAGTTTGCCCCATCTTTCTGTGAGCAGTGCAACTCCTCCCCCATCTTCACCGATCAAAATCAAAAGTGAACCAATTTCTCCTCCGCGTGATAGCATGCATCGGTCTCCATCGGTCCAAAGTCACCTCTCTCCTGGCCAGTCTCTGGCCCCATCAACATCTTCTTCACCAGATCCAAACATGGACTATGATCCTCATATTAACAAGAGGCCTCGTCTAACAGCTGATGGATGGGCTACGTAGTACAAGACTTGATCATAAAGAACCATTGCATGAATTTGTGTAAAGGCATTATACTCTCATCAGAGTGTGTCATTGTTGTAGACTTTTGTATTCATATTTTCTCAGTGAATATGTTGGTGCATTTATTTGGTGTTTGAAACTCATGATGCATGAAAAAATATGAAGATATAGCTGCGTAATTTAGTCTCATTGAGATGAACATTGAATACGATCAGCTAAAAATGTAAAGCCTAGAAAGGCTCACTTCATTTGCAGAAAGATCAACATTGTAATGAGAAAACTTAGAAGAAATTCTTTATTTTGTTGGACAAGCAAGTTACTATTTCTTTACTCTGAAAACACTAATAAGATATGGATAATCAGAAGACATGGATTCTAAATACTATTTCTGTCCTGACTGTCTTACCTTGATCTTTTACATGTGAAATGTGTAATTTCATAGTGATATGCCACCAACTAACTGTAGAATAAACTTTTTTTAAAGCTACATGGACTGAGAAGAGATCTTGTCTACTGTTGGTGGCGACCAAATATTTTGTTAGTTTGCACTAATGTTGATTGTTTTCTTAGACTCAAGTAAGCACTAAGAGATCAGTTTCATTAGCAACATTCCCTTGCGGTTGCATAAATTTCAATTGTGTGCATGAGTTAGCCCTAAAACTGAAGCCACGGGCATAAAAAGGGTTCATATGATTTCATTCAGTTCTGCATTTTATTGCAAATACATGTTCTAGTGCTTGAGTTGAGTAATTTCAGATAATATATAATTAACTCTGTTAGAGAGGTTTCTTAATAGATCTTATTGTTTGTGTTTAAGACTGCTTTTATTCAAAATTTTATACTATATAAATGTGCAGTTTTAAATCTAAAGTGTTTTAAAGTAGTATTTATTAATATCCACTTGTGGCATATGTGAAACGTGTATATCAAATCCTGTTGTAGTTTGCTTCTGTGGAAAGTTTTTGTGGCCAGTAGATCATATTTTGTAGAATGACCAGTTTTACTTTTTTTTACAGGAAAAAAGTTTTAAAGACAAATTTATACTCTGCAGAGATTTCAGAAAACACTTTGAAGTCTAATATTAAAAGAGTTAAATTAATTTTAAAAAAATTATGGCTACAGAAAGAGGAAATATAGAATATAAATTTAATTAGATTTATGAAGAATTTAGATTGAAGATAAAGAAATTAGATTTGTATAGTTTATTATAACTGTGGAATGATACAATAAGATATGATGGTCCAAGTTCTTTTGCTATAGTGTGACAATCATGAATGCTAACTGCTGTGTTTAACAAAGCTTTCAAATATATGAAAAAGAAACACCTATCACTTACATAATCAGTGTCTGTGATCTTTTGCACTTGCAGTTACCTTAAAATATTTTATATAAGTTAAATGATAACTAACTTTCTACAAAAATAGAATTTTATTTATGTAAAATTTTGGTAACTTTTTAATAACTATACAAAGAATCTAATTTTTTAGCAATCAATCAGCATAAATTTAGAATATAACAGTTATTGCATCATGTCAACTTAAAAAATTCCCTGTATTAGTTTTTTAAGGTCTAAATTATAATGTTGTATGTTAAATACAATAAAACAAAAAGAAACAGGTTCATATGTGCATAAATAATTTAATGTTTAACAAAGTAACAACAATAGTTTGAGACACTTGATACACTAAAGACATTTTTTTTTGATGAAGTTGGAAAATTTATAGTGCCAGAGTTGATACTTCAATACCTCATTAGTATATAAATTCTGAAGACTTTTTGAAATATTGTAGTAGAAAATAATATTCAAAGCCTAACCCCTTTGTTGTTGGTCACAAAAGCCGGGTTTGGCTAAAGTGCATAAGAACGCCTAGTTTTACGAAGGGGGGGGGGGGGGGTGTATGGGTAATAAACTTTACTTGGCCACTTTTTTCCCCATTGCAGCATTTGGCAATCCATAGAATGAATTGTCCTTCTGTACAAGGCTAGACCACTGAAATTAATAGTGTTCTTAAACTAAAAAAACACAGCAGTTTGATTGGTTTCCCAATTAGGAGATATATTGATAAATGCTAATAGCTTTAAACTTTGATACAATTCTTCTTGAATAGGAAGCTTGATCTAGAAAATGAACATAAATTTGGAAAATTCAAGTATACTATTTATACTAAGCTCAGTGATCTAATTTATAGCAATGAGAGAAAGTATGTAAAAATATAAAAAAAATTGAATATATGATTTTGCACATTTTTAAATATAATCTAGTGTATATGAATATAAATAATAGGTATTTTTTTATTAAGGAGCAATGCATAAATTAAAATATTGTATGAAATATTCATATTTACACTTTTTAACGTTATGTTTAAACTTGTTTCTGAATCTGAAACCATGTCTTAAGTGTATTTAGAATAATATTATTTTACACATGTTTTATAAATTTGAAAAGGTATATTAAATTATAGTGCTTATATTTATTTAAATAATTTCATGTAATCAAAATATATGTAATTTTATGTTTTATCTGATTGAATCAAAAAAATATATTGATAGGTTATAATAAAAAGTGCATTAAAATATATAATTATTTATATCAAACAAACTGTCTTCATAAACATATAAAATTTTTAACACAAAATTATCTTACTACATATCAAAAAAGCTGATACTCTTATATTGTTCATTATTTTTTAATGGATTATAGATATTTAAATATGTGTGTAATTGTATATAAATATACATGGTAAGTAAACAGCTTATATTAAAAGTTTAAAAAACTAATTAGTTTATCCTCTCCCATTTTAATAACACTTGTGGTTATAGTATTTTTTAAGGATAATAACATGTATAATGTGCCATACTTGAATTAAAAATTAGCTTTTAACTGGTACAGGAAACAAAGTGCAATATTTGTTTCTATAGCACACATTTTTGGGTTAATATATCTGTATTGTGGCACAGAATATGTAAATAAAAAGTTTGAAGAATGTGTTGTTTCGTTTGGGGGATTTAGTATTGAGGAAAGAAATTTTTTATTAAATATTATTTTGAAACATAAATTTTAGAAAGAATGATAGCATATATTTTATCTGAATTCCTAATTAAAATGCAAGAATATTTTTATTTTTGCAATAAGAATAAACACTAGATAAACTGTAATAGGTCGTTCTGTTACTTATTGCTACAATATTTTCTCTTTTAAAATATTGTGAAAGAACTGTATATTTATGTATTAGTGTTTATGTAATATTTTAGGCCGAATGATGTTATATTTATTTTGTGCAGTCATCAAAATAAACAATTATGTGGCCAGAAATGGTTTTATATATTGTCTTAAATATTTCCATATATCTTATTAGTTCTTAAATTATGATGTCTGTTGCCAATAGCCCTCGCATGAGTGAACCTTGGGAAAAGTAGTAATGATAGTTTGTAGCTAAGAGTGCAAGGAAGCCAATGGTGTCATGTTTTCCTCTGAATATATCAAAATAAAAAATATATTTGGCCAAAAAGTAAAAAAAAAAATCATGGGAAAATTAGCTTTGGTCATCGTTCTTTAGAAAAAAACTTCCTCAAAGTTATCCCAATTTAACATACAAATGTAAAAAAAGACTAACTACATATTTGTTTCCAGTAACCAGCAAATCATTTGGTAAAGAATTTAGGAATACTTTCTATAAAGATCAAAGAATATACATACTGCCTCGCATAGTTTTTTTATTATCATGTCAATTTTGCCTTGTTTTTGAGACACACTCCGATTCCACCTACCTGAATTAAACAACATAGTTCTATAATAATAAAGTGGTTCAGGCAAACTCTTTTGTTCATCATCGTCAGTAAAGAATGAAACTTGAAAAACTCCAATAAAAAGCATTTATTTTCAAGCAAAATAAACATTAAGACACATTCTACATAAAAGTACAGTATATCACGGAGGGGATCAGGGCAGTTTTTTTTTTCTGACCTTGGACAGTTGATGCTGAGAGTCACACATCTGTCGTACTGCTGAGAAGATAACAGAAAATGTTCATTTACATAGACAAGTATAAATGTGCAAAGTAACTACTACCATTGTCTATTGTCAAATTTAATTTTGCTATTACGTGTTCAGTTCACTAAATTATCTGCGAGTCCACCTTCCATAGCAGAGAGTTGAGGCTAATTTTGAGAAATTTAAAGGTTTCTATTTTTTGGTGTTTTTGGCACATTTTTATATCTACAATAATTTCGGAGAAGTAAAAAAAAAGGCCTTACTTACTATACAAATAAAACAGTACAACTATAGTTTTCAATTTAGAAAATTTAAATGGTTTTTTTTAGTTGTCACATAATTTTATGAACGGTTTTGGAAAATCCTTTCGTCATTTTTTAAATAGACTCTGCTTGATGTCAAACCACTTTACTCACAACCAGCCCCTGATGACCACGATAGGGTTTGTGACTTGGTGATCAAGCACAAAGACTTACTCTTTCTGTTGGTTCCATACCCTCTGCACACATTTTACTGCCATACCTGCCAACAAATCTGTGAATTTCTGACTTGATTATTACACTATGACATAAGTTTAGTGACATAAAACATTTAGGTAATACAAAGATCACTGGTACTTAGTACTAACTCAAAAAAAATTTCAAATCTAATTGAATCATAAATTTAGAAAAAGGCTCCAAAATGGCAATGTTTACCTACACATTAGTCTTCAAAATTTTTTTCGACTAATGCAGCTCAGTAAAAGTAATTGAAACATAGCCCTAAAGATGATTGCTTTTGAAATAAATTTTTCCTTTATGTAGTGAAATCAGAAAAAGTTTGTAAAAAATACAACCACAGAACATTTTAGTTGCAATTTGAATATATTTATTCAAATTAAATTTCAATAACCTTTACTGTGCTATGAGAGAAGTAAATGTGGAATGACTAATGAATAGAAAAAAAACTAATGCAGGTATAAGTCTTTTGTGAAATTCCTGATTCAATTATACTTAACACTCTGAGGGATATAGACATATATGAAGAGTACACGGGAAAAACCGATTGATTTTGTAGAGAAGTTTCCTTAGCAGGCCACTTTGGCGATATCAGCGAGCGATCGCCTAAACTTGTGTAAGGAAACCAGTTCCTACCACAGTGATCATAGTTAAAGTAATAGAGTGGCAGATCACGTGACCTCCAATGCTAACAACCGGACGCGCAAGGAGCTCCAGAAGAGCCCAAATGAAGCTAGCGTTGTAGGTCACGTGATTTGCCACTATAACACTTTAACTACTATCTCTGTGGTTCCTAGCTATCAAGATTCAGGTGATTGACGATTCAGATAAGCGAAGAAGAAAGAGAGAAACCGGTTTCTGCCGCGTTGTCAGCTAAGCAGACATGCGGGCGTCCACCTAATAAATCAATTGGTTATTCCCGTGTACTCTTCATATAAACCCCTCACCTGGCTGTCAGGTTTTCCAGCAACACAAATAATTTTTAAAAATTTATAAATTTAATTATTTTTTTAAATATAAAAATATGGAGGAGCCATTTATAACTATCTACTACACAATTTGTTTTAATTTAAATTTTTAGTTAAAAATTTTAATTTAAATCGCATGCAGTAAAAACAAGTTTACACTTCTGCCAATTCACTTTAGGATATTTTTTTAGTACCCAATCAATGTAGTACAATATTGTATTACTATACAAACAATATATAACAAATACAAATGTAATATAAAATCAAGATATGAAACACTATTATAAACACATGTATTACAAAAGAAAATATCATATCAAACAACTAAAATTTTGCACATATATAGTTTTAAAAAAATCAGGAAAAACAGTGCAATGAAAGTACTAATCTATGCTTATAGTCATGCATAAAATACCACATAAAATACAATGAAAAATTATGACACATTATAAATGGACTATGATCTATGTACAATTAAACAGTTGCATATTCATATTATGTAGCATGTACATGTTAAATCTTTAAATTTTAACAATCAACAGTGATAAGGGAACAACTTGAATATATATGTATATTTCTATAGATTTAGTTAACATATTGTTTGCAAATTGGTTCATATTGCTATGTCCACACTGCGACAATAAAAATGACAAGACATTGCGTGCGCATGGAAATGCCTATACGAATAGGTCAGGGCATGCACGCGGACAAACCTACCTCGAATGGACAAAATTGCATATACATTTCGTGCACGTGCAATTTCTTGTCATTTTTATTGTTGCAGTGTGGACATAGCATATGAAATACTCACACAACTTAACAAACAAAAGTAACAAAATCTAAACAAAAACATTTTATGCATAATTTTCCAAACAAAAAATTATCAATAACTAATAAAAAAATAAGGACTTGGGTAAATATTTTCTCCAAATCAATTTTTTTTTAAATTTTCAAAAGAATGCTCCGAATCAGAGTTCAACAGGGAAGATTTCAAAGTTCAGAAAATTCAAAATACTACTCCATAAGCAATACATTACATATTGCAATTAGAAAAAAACACCTTGCATTTAAAAAATTCTGCACATTAGTTTGGCCTAAAAAATATTCTCAGGAGATCTCAATTAAGCAAGTGCAAAGGACTGAAAATGAAGTTTTAAAACAAATGTTTGTGTATGCTGTATGGTATAAATTTAATGAACTCATGCAATGATTTGTTTTTACAATGTTCACTTTGTATAGATACATATATACTACTATTCATCAAACAAAATCCCACAGGGATCAATTATTTCTTTTATACAAAAAAGTTTTTAAATTTTATCAGAATTTAAAAAAAAAAAAAAAAGAAAATAGCAACAATGAAGCATTTCACAACTAAAAAAAAGTCCTGAAAGAGCTAAACTAGACTACTTTCAGTTACTGAAATTCTTAGCAGAAAACAAATAGTTTCGTAACAGTAAATATCATTTACAACCGCTTTACACAAGATTTATTGCATATGAAAAAATTCTAAACAAAGCATCCAGTTATATTGTAAACGTTTAAAAGGACAAAATAAACTATTTTCATTAATTTTCCTTCACAAAAATTAATATAATTTATCGGCTGTGTAATTCCTTTGAAGTTTAACAAATAATTAATTATTAATAACGTGTTGAAACATGAAACTACACTAACAAATATACATAAATTAAAAACTTACAAGATTTTAATGCAAAAAATAATGCCTTGCAGCTTTTTCTTAGTAAGCAAATAATGAACAATCAAATAATAATTTTATGACTTCATTCATTCCAAACTGATTTATGACAAAATAAAATTTTCTTTCAAATGTTTATTTTTAAATACACCTTCTTGTGCCATTGTTGATGTGCAACAGCGACACCAACATAAATAATAAATTGAATTTAAGAAAGAAAGTTAAAGAAAATGGGCAATTATGGGCGGAAAAAATTTTCAATTGAGAAAACAACAGAAATCATTCTTTTTTCGCAAAAAAAAAAACCAGTTCTTTTTATTTTTCAAAATAATATAAAGTTAAATGATCTTGTAAGTTTTACTACTAGTTTTAAACCAAAAATTATATATATGTTTTAATTTGAACTTCAAACAAATTTAGCGAATGATAAAATATTATTAAATCTGTAAAAGAAAATTAATGAAAATGATTAATTTTGGCATTTAAAAATTTAAATTAGAACTAGCTAAAAGCTGTGTTTTGCAAATTTTATTTCTAAGGTGCATAAATAGTTTTTCTTGTTGAACTCAAATGTAGTGAGGAAGTGGTTTAAGTGACAGATTCTGTTACGAACCTTCTTGTTTGCATTCAATGTGAGCACAAGTAAGCACCAATAAGAACTAATTTACAGATACCTTCTTTAACTCTATTTTCAGGAATTTTGTTACACATGACTTTTAGTCAAAGGAACATGAAGTATAGGGAAAGTAATAACCAAACACCTTGCTACATTATGGGCATCTATTCTTCAGCGGTCTAGAAACAAATCCTGTTTTGTTTCTAGACCTTCTGAACAACAATCAACCAACCTTGCTGGGCTTAGAACTTACTTTAACCATCAATTATTTATACTTATAAAGTATGGCATGTGCTACTGAACTAGGTTTTAAAAAGACCTTGTAAAATTATACACAGTATGCAGTTTTATATCCTGCAAAACAAATAAATGTTTTAACTTTTAATGGTCAAATATAACTTAAGATTTTACCTTTAATCTTTTTGTGTCCAAAGAACATTATTTTTCTTAGCATGCATCCACCATATCAAATAAAACCAGTCTTTAAAAAGGTAATGTACAATTTTCTTCAAAAGTGATCTTCAACTTCACATGCCTCGAAAACAAAGATATTCTATTGTAAACAATTAAATAGGATAACAAACATCTTAACACTTTTACAAAAGATTGTTTGAAGGTACCTTTATTAAAAAGTAAATAGACGATTCAGTTCACTAAGTTGCTCTACAGGGCTTTCCATGTGTGGGAAAACTAATCAAATTGATAAAACCTATAATTTGGAATTTCACAATTTATATATTGATTAAATAAAATTTTAGCCAGATTTTAAAGACATCTGCTTGATAAAAGTACCACTTATGCGTCCCCTCTTCAGGTTATACTTACTAGTCGAAAGTTGGAGTTTGATTGGACACAGAATGAAAACCGAATCCACGGTAGTATCCACTTCTTTTTAAAGAGGCGCCAATGCCTATGGATTCTTCTTTAAAGACTGTGCTAAACTTTCTTCAGAAACAATTTCTACATCCCAAGAAACTGA
Source organism: Hylyphantes graminicola (assembly GCA_023701765.1). NCBI lineage: Eukaryota > Metazoa > Arthropoda > Arachnida > Araneae > Linyphiidae > Hylyphantes > Hylyphantes graminicola. The sequence goes on from CM043123.1 coordinate 14,824,185, forward strand.
TGTTCTTAAACCATTGACGAAAAGGTAATCACAGATGTAAGCAATGTCGCTACCGCCTGGAAAAGCATTCAGAAATCGGCTAGATCAAAGATACCAGGAGAAGCTTCATGGTGGTCAGTAATGCTAGTAGATGAGAGACATTAGTCCCATGTCCAAAAGCATTTTATTCTTCCAAGGCTTCTTCTTCTAACTTTGTTGTTTAGTGGTGTCCACATAGTTTTCATGCATAGCCTTAATTACATTGTTTAGTGCAGTGTTTTTCTTCTTGCTCTCAGCCAGTTTTCATAATTAACAAGTTGTAGTTGGTTTACGAAGCACTCGCTCTCAATTTTCTTCGCCAACTCCAGTTCTTTTCGCTTTTTTTTAGGTTTCCATTAGGGTTTTACCAAATCTTGCACCCCTCTTCAACTCGAGTCTTCCATTAGGTTTCACTAAATCTTGTGTCTCCTTTTCACTTGAGCTTTCATTAGGTTTACTTAAATCTTGTCATCCTCTTCAGATGATTTTTCATCCTCAGAGACTTCCATTTCATCTTCAAGCGATTTTTGTTCTCCGAGCAAAGAATTTTCAATGTATTGTTTTCAATGTGAGCTTTTCCATTGTTCAAGTCTGCTTCCTTGGGGTTTGGTAAATTGGTCCCACACTTTCTGTAATGGATGCATTTTGCAACTAACTTTTTCTAAGTGAATATTAAATTGCTTAGCATTGGATGCAGATTGATCAAGCAATTTAATGTTTGACTGCTTTCAACTTCAAGTCCTCAATAACATTTTTTTCGCAACCATATTTATTTGCATGACTGCCAAGTGCTCTGATATAGAGATAAAATTTTGCGTAATTATTTTTGTTGCAATCGCCTCGATCCAACCAAGTCATCAAAAACCATGCAACCCTTTTCAAAAATTTGTTTATTAGTGTCTCTTTCCGCAGATTTTCGACACAAGATTGGCTGCTTCACGGTCGGTAATAGTACATACGGATAATACGTGGGTCGGAGGGTGCCTTTATGACCTTCCTCATTCTGCAAAGCACGCATCTTAGGACTCATAGTCATTTTTATCATCTTGGGAGCTACAGCATTAATCGACATGGATACAGGAGACAATCCCACTCCGAACTTTCTTCTTTAACAATTAAGCGATACCCTGAGAGGGTCACTCAACGCTTTTGTTGCAACCATTTCTTCTCTCTCAAATCCAAATGTGGCAAATAGTGGTTTGTGGGTTCTTTTGCTCATTTTTGGACTCTACTAATTTTTTCCGCCAATATGAAAATACTTCCCTGATGATTTGTTCATTGTTACTGTTGGCTCAATCCACGACAAAGATTTACTGTCCTGCAACCTGGGGGACGATCTCTTCTGTGAGGGCATTATACATCAGAGAAGATGGCATTTGGGCACCAGAACACAATTGGCAACTCTGTGTTGGAAAACCAAGGTAGTGCAAGGTGCTATTCATTCATGGGGCTGCATTCAGCACCAATGGGCCAAGACATGGATTTGGGTCAGGTGATTACACCATAAGGATAAAAATTCTATTACTTGTGAGGGGCTGGTTGGAGGCCATAACCATGGGACGAACTACTTAACTTGACTTCAACTCATTCATGTTGATTAAACTCGAAATCTGCTTTTTGTGACTGATACTATTTGTCTGTCTGCAATTCCATTTCATCACTTAAACCTCACGTTTGCCTTTATAGATCGACATATCATAATTTTCCAAACTCAGCAGGCCTGTCCATTAGAGTCATATAGAGTGGATCAAGCCATAAAAATCAGAAGTTTGATGGGACCGGCGAACATTCGTCACGCGCATTCTACCTTCATGATGACGGATATTTATCCAAGCTACATTTTTGTTTATATTGGTCCTTTCTATATCTGTCGCGAATTGACGCTTAACGCCTTGGGTAGTGTTTAAAACAAACTCCTCGGATGCTATTCTGTTCTGAGAAACAGGATCCTTTTGTAACTTGTTATCTATTTCGTACAGTTCTTCGCGAATGCTTTTTGGGCTCGATGTCGAAGTGGCCTTCGCTACGCTTTGTTGCGTGGGGACGCCATTTTCTTTGGCAACAGCTTTGGACGCTGACAACTGAGATAACTAGAGGAATTGAAAAGTCAAGTTTCAATTTTTTAATGGAGTGTAGTTAGAACGTTTGGTAAGTGAAACAAAGTATCGTTGATTGAAATATAAAAAGAATTCCAGGATTTATCTTAGATGATCGAACGCATCACGAGATCACAACTAGTGAATGGGGTGTTCACACTCAGAAAACATTCAACGACAATCGATTCGCAAAGAGATCGCGCAATAGCGGCCTGGGGTTTTATTTCACTAAAACCGTAGGTTTTTTTCAAACGTTGCGCCTCATATAGTGTTGTGGGCTAGATAAAAGATCATCTGCACACTACCACCTTCTCCAGACTTATGGATCTCCAGACTATGGTATTGGTCTGGATATTTACAGGTTTTTCAACCGAAGTTAGAAATTTGATTATTAAGTTATTATAAACTCAGTGTTGTACACAAATTAAGAATTAATTTGTTTTAATTAATATATATTATATATTATATTATTTTATCATTAATATAATTATATATTTTGTATCACATTTGAATTCGAATTTATATTTGTTTTATTCATAATTATGCCTAGATTTTAAACAGTGTCTACGCGCACGGGCAACGTTACAAGCTTTGCGCGGCTGGGGTAATATATATAACTCGCAGCTGCCTTAAATTTTTTTTTTTATCTTAATTCTTTTATTTCACCCTGATAGATATGTTTCTGATAAGTTGTCCTTGAAAAAAATTGCTTGCATTTTTTAAACATTTGGGTCATTTAGTTATTTCAATTTCTAATTTTTTTAAAACTGTTATTACAAATGGTAGAAATGAATTCCAACACAAG